>JBBDHG010000397.1:5000-45000 GCA_037951165.1 Lophius americanus
TTCCTGCAGGTGTCCTCCAACAGAACGTCAGGTCCACGAGCAAACAGAGGAATCTAACTACTGTAGTTTCTCTTAGTTACAGTAGATCTGGTATTTTAACTCTCTCCTCAGCAACACTCTCCAGCTCATCCTGGAGGACCCTGAGGCGTCCCCAGACCAGATGGGATGTGGAGTCCCTCCAGAGAGTTCTGGGTCTGATCAGATGATGAACCTCCTCAGCTGGTTCCTTTAGACCTGAAGGAGCAGCGCCTCCCCTCTGAGCTCCTCCCCTTCTCTCAGAGGCGGGTCCAGCCCCCCATGAAGGAGCCCCATTTCAGTCGCTGGTATCTTCTACCTCATTCTTTTGGGTCTGGACCCCGAGCTCATGACCACAAGTGAGGGTTGGAACCTTCATGGACCGGTAGAGCTCTACCTTCAGACTCAGCTCTCTTCAGCACAACGGACCGGTTCAATACCACCAGAACCAGAGACCAAGATGGTTCAACTTCTTTGTTTGAGGTAGAAACTCACCTCAGAACCGGGGGGCGGGTTGACAATAGAGAAAGGAGAACCTTCATCACCTTTTTTTTGGGATGTCTGACGGATCCAGTGAGGTTCTGGCTACACTGTAAACAACAACTGATCAGAACTCCTCCAGCGTTAAATGCTTCAGAACTGGACTGGAGGTTCAACAGGAGGGGTTGTCGGCGGAGACGGCGCCCCCGTCTGAGGAAACAGCACTTTGAGTGAAACAAGAGAGCAAACAGCGGAAAGGCCCGAGTCAGCGATTTCTCTACGACAGAAGCAATGATGAAGAGCGGTGATGATGAAGCGGCCTTCGTCAGCTGCTGCGTGTTCTGTGGGAGGCGGAGGCGTGGATTCAATCTCTCCGCCGGAGCCAAAGGTCGCCGGAGGCGTTTGATAAATACTGACGCGTAAATGCAACAAAGCATCGGGCCGATGGTGCCGGCGCCGGCGCGGCGCAGATATCTCTCGGTGGATAAATAAAAACATGGAGCGGCGGTCCGGGGGGATGTGATTATGGCAGCACCACGCATGAGCTCCCGTATCATCGCTCTGTCTCGCGGTCGGGGAGGACATCCAGTGCAGGAGGAAGCGGATCCACAGATGTTCAGTACACATGTTTGCTCGGTGGAGTATGTCTGATCCGATGCGCCGGCGCTGATAAACCCGCTCTCTCTGGTCTCATCGCTCACATCTGCTCACTCTGAGTCTCTCAGGAGAACGTCACATCAACAGAACCGCAGACGGAGCTTGAGTGGATCTCCGCCAGAACTTCCCCCTTAAAATTCAATCGAGATCTGCATCAAGTTTTCAC
Organism: Lophius americanus; assembly: GCA_037951165.1. NCBI lineage: Eukaryota > Metazoa > Chordata > Actinopteri > Lophiiformes > Lophiidae > Lophius > Lophius americanus. Next base: position 6,319 of record JBBDHG010000397.1, read on the forward strand.
GCCACGTCGGATCCGACTGGTTGCAGGTTCTGAACCCCGCTGAGAGCAGCTGGAGATGATCGAACCTGAAAATATAATATTCACACATACGATCATTTCTAAATGATTAAATATATTTTTACATCTGTGCGTTTGGACTCACGCCGAGTCTCCGTTAGCTCTTGAGAAACGAAACAGAACCCGTTTAGAATCCGACCCAGTGGCAGCATGCAGATGCTAAAGAGCAAGGGGCCGATGACGGAGCCCTGGGGGGCCGGTGACGGAGCCCTGGGGGGCCGGTGACGGAGCCCTGGGGGGCCGGTGACGGAGCCCTGGGGGGCCGATGACGGAGCCCTGGGGGGCCGGTGACGGAGCCCTGGGGGGCCACTGAGGAAGAGGAGGATTTAATCATGACTTCTGACAAAGTCTTTATTTATACGTTTGTGGTTTTGTGACGTATTAAAGTCTAAAACACTCAAATACATCATTTAAACTTTAACGAGGTTTTATAGTTTGTATTTCCATCACGGACTAATTACATCATTTATTTTACAACGATCTCAAATAGTCCCGCGATGTCATTCCAACCACGACCCACTTTAAGGTTCTGACGGTCCTCATCCAGTACCTGCTGGTGTCTGATGGAGTCCATAGAACCATGTCTTTAACAAGATTTCCAGAACTTTCGGAAGGAAAAACAGCCCCACAGCATCACAGATCCATCACCAGACTTCACAGTGGGTATAAGGTGCTTTTCTCTCACCTTCCTTTCTTGCTACCAGACTTCACCTGCTTCTATCCTGACTTCTACCCTCCACGCACACGCACACACACACACACACACACACACACACACACACACACGCACACGCACACGCACACACACACACACACAGGAGATCTCTCTTTGAGGCGGGGTTTAGGGTAATGAGATTAGCACCACCCCATCCAGGAGCAGATAAGTGCTTTACTTCACGGAGATGACTCCGACCGCTTGTTAGGAACAAATTGCCTCGCCAGCTAAGATTAATTAAAAATGATCCTGTCAGAGGAAGTGGGGAAACGGCGAGTTCTTCTTTGTGCTCGTTAATCTCGGCTTTATTTTCTCTCTGCGGCTCCGACGACCCGCAGACGGATCCTCCGCAGTCTGCTCTCTGGAAATCTACTTCCTGTCCCTTAGCCCCGCCCCCTGTAACTCTCAAAAAAGATTCTGACAGAATTTCTGCGTGAAAAAATAAGGTTACGAGACATTACTGTAAAAAATAGATGAACTGTAAACATTTTTTCAAAGGACATTAAATAAAATGACAGAAATCAACGGCGTTTCAAATATTCTCCATTTTTCTGACATTAAACATTAAGAGATGTTCTTGATAAACATTAACATTTTAATAAACATACAATCAGAATGTGCCGATAAAGACAGAATGATGTTTTAACCGTAATTATCTTCATGTCACACCCCCCCCACTGTATACATGCACCACCCACTGTATATATACACCACCCACTGTATACATGCACCACCCACTGTATATATACATGTACCACCCATGTTAAATATACACCACCCAATGTTTATATACTCCACCCACTGTATATATACACCACCCACTGTATATATACACCACCCACTGTATATATACACCACCCACTGTATATATACACCACCCACTGTATACATGCACCACCCACTGTATATATACACCACCCACTGTATATATACACCACCCACTGTATATATACACACCACCCACTGTATATATACACCACCCACTGTATATATACATGTACCACCCATGTTAAATATACACCACCCACTGTTTATATACACCACCCACTGTATATAAACACCACCCACTGTATATATACACCACCCACTGTATATATACACCACCCACTGTATATATACACCACCCACTGTATATATACACCACCCACTGTATACATGCACCACCCACTGTATATATACATGCACCACCCACTGTATATATACACACCCCCCACTGTATATATACACACCACCCACTGTATACATGCACCACCCATGTTAAATATACACCACCCACTGTATACATGCACCACCCACTGTATATATACATGCACCACCCACTGTATATATACACCACCCACTGTATATATACACACCCCCCACTGTATATATACACACCACCCACTGTATACATGCACCACCCACTGTATATATACACACCACCCACTGTATACATGCACCACCCACTGTATATATACACCACCCACTGTATATATACACCACCCACTGTATACATGCACCACCCACTGTATACATGCACCACCCACTGTATATATAAACCACCCACTGTATATATACATGTACCACTCATGTTAAATATACACCACCCACTGTTTATATACACCACCCACTGTATATATACACCACCCACTGTATATATACATGCACCAGCCATGTTAAATATACACCACCCACTGTTTATATACACCACCCATGTTATATATACACCACCCACTGTATATATACACACCGCCCATGTTATATACATGCACCACCCACTGTATATATACACCACCCATGTTATATATACACCACCCATGTTATATATACACCACCCACTGTATATATACACCCCCCACTGTATACATGCACCACCCACTGTATATACACACCACCCACTGTATATATACACACCACCCACTGTATACATGCACCACCCACTGTGTATACGCACCACCCACTGTATATACACACCACACACTGTATATATGCACCACCCATTTTAAATATACACCATCCACTGTTTATATACACCACCCATGTTATATATACACCACCCACTGTATATATACACCACCCACTGTATATATACACCACCCACTGTATATATACACCACCCACTGTATATATACACACCAACCGACTGTATATATACACCACCCACTGTATATATATACACCACCCACTGTATATATACACCACCCACTGTATATATACACCACCCACTGTATATATACACACCACCCACTGTATATATACACCACCCACTGTATATATACACACCACCCACTGTATATATACACCACCCACTGTATATATACACACCACCCACTGTATATATACACCACCCACTGTATATATACACACCACCCACTGTATATATACACCTCCCACTGTATATTTACATGCACCACCCACTGTATATATACATGCACCACCCAGTGCATACACACCGACTACAGCAGAGCTGATAACGAGAAGAAACAGGAAGTTTCGGACCGTCTACAGAAATATGAAAAATAGGCCTAAGTAATAAACACCACCAGCCATAACATTATAACCACCGTGAGTTTGTGTAGTGGAGCCCTTTTTGTCGCTTGAACAGTTCTGACCCAAGAGGCCTGGACTCCAGCAGACCTTTGAAGGTGAGCTCAGGTATCTGGTACCAAGATATCAGCGGCAGATCCTTGAAGACCTGGAAACTGTGAGGTGGAGCTACATGGGTCACAACTGTAGGTCCGGTTTAATGTTCTGTTACGTTCCAAATGACAGATAAGCGTCTGAAACAAAACCTTCAACATTTGTCCAGAACTCACTAGACAGACGTCATTTTCATTAATCAGAACTCCAATCAGGGTCCAGTAACCCCCCGACACGGTACCAGTAGAACTAATTCGGATTTATCTGAAACGTCGGCCACCTTGACATCCTGCCAGGAAGCAGATGTGAAATGTGTTGTGTCTATATTTGCCCCAGATGGTTTGTGGAGGCAACTGTGGGAGAGGGTTCTGGGCACCCACCCAGCAGAGGGGCCCATCACGTCACCCACGCCTGAGGGGGGGGGTCTTAGTCAGAGGCATGGCAGCCCAATTAAAAGGTGTGGAAACATGATGTGGCAGAGGGAGTCTGATCCAGAGCGGCGCTGACACAAACACCCACAGCTCTAACAACCAGACAGAACTTCTCCTCCCGGGTCTCGCCGCGCTGTTTTATTTCAAGATCCATATCTCATTCCTGCGTCAAATCCGCTGGTTGCCCCGCCCCCTCCTCCCGGCGTCTTATTGATGTTTGTTTTATTGCAAATTACTGAATTTTATGAAGCGTTGGCTCCGTTTACAACAGCCAGAGATCTGAGGTCCACAACAAAGTACCGAACACTAAATCACAAGATCAACCGTCCGAATACAGAGGCCTGATATTAACGCGGGTCTGGAACCCATGTCCGACTTCATCATCGCTCAGAACATCACAGGTTCTATCGAGAAAGAATTCAAGGAATAAACATAAAATTGAAGGTAGACCCCCGCTGTCGTCCCTGACCCTTGGGGTCTCAACCTGAAAACCCCAAATCCCCTGCGTTGTACCGGCAATACCGGCTTAAATGTGACACAATAATGACCTCAAACGTCCATGTTAGACTCAACTGTTTCTATGATGTCATCAGTCTGTTCTAGGATCAGATCCCATAGTGACTCAACACAACTGTTTCTATGACGTCACCAGTCTGTTCTAGGATCAGATCCCATAGTGACTCAACACAACTGTTTCTATGATGTCATCAGTCTGTTCTGGGATCAGATCCCATAGTGACTCAATACAACTGTTTCTATGATGTTATCAGTCTGTTCTGGGATCAGATCCCACAGTGACTCAACACAACTGTTTCTATGACGTCATCAGTCTGTTCTAGGATCAGATCCCATAGAGACTCTACCTAACTGTTTCTATGATGTCACCAGTCTGTTCTGGGATCAGATCCCACAGTGACTCAACACAACTGTTTCTATGACGTCATCAGTCTGTTCTAGGATCAGATCCCATAGTGACTCAACACAACTGTTTCTATGACGTCACCAGTCTGTTCTAGGATCAGATCCCATAGTGACTCAACACAACTGTTTCTATGATGTCATCAGTCTGTTCTGGGATCAGATCCCATAGTGACTCAATACAACTGTTTCTATGATGTTATCAGTCTGTTCTGGGATCAGATCCCATACTGACTCAACACAACTGTTTCTATGACGTCACCAGTCTGTTCTAGGATCAGATCCCATAGTGACTCAACACAACTGTTTCTATGACGTCACCAGTCTGTTCTAGGATCAGATCCCATAGTGACTCAACACAACTGTTTCTATGATGTCATCAGTCTGTTCTGGGATCAGATCCCATAGTGACTCAATACAACTGTTTCTATGATGTTATCAGTCTGTTCTGGGATCAGATCCCACAGTGACTCAACACAACTGTTTCTATGACGTCATCAGTCTGTTCTAGGATCAGATCCCATAGAGACTCTACCTAACTGTTTCTATGATGTCACCAGTCTGTTCTGGGATCAGATCCCATAGTGACTCAACACAACTGTTTCTATGACGTCATCAGTCTGTTCTAGGATCAGATCCCATAGTGACTCAACACAACTGTTTCTATGACGTCATCAGTCTGTTCTAGGATCAGATCCCATAGTGACTCAACCTAACTGTTTCTATGATGTCATCAGTCTGTTCTAGGATCAGATCCCACAGTGACTCAATCTAACTGTTTCTATGATGTCACCAGTCTGTTCTAGGATCAGATCCCACAGTGACTCAACCTAACTGTTTCTATGATGTCATCAGTCTGTGAGTCCACCTCTGAATGTCTCCTGGTCAAAGTCTGGACCTGATCCCAGCTGACATGCTGTCCTGGTTCCGATGTATTATTCTACATCAGAACTCTTCATCTCCTCTTCTTCACCGTGTCTCTGATCCGACACTAATCGCTGGTTCGGCCCGTGACAGCCAGACGCTTAATTGTCATTTGTCTAAGTATTCTTGTCAGACGATCGGGTTTCTCTACTCGAGGAAGAGGAGGAGGATCTCTGGAGGAAGAGGAAATACAGAGAGGGACATGGCCTAAAAGAAGAAGAAGAAGAAGCGACACCGGCAGAATCAGGCAAAGTGGACCTGCTGCATCAGAACTAAATATTCATTCCTGACACTGAGCCTGTCTTTCTTCAGACTAACGGAGGCGGTGGTTTTATTTTTACCATCAACGGGTCTCCTCTCAGGAGTTGGAGGCGTTTCCGCGGCGGTCCACACAGACGTAGGCGGTGATGTCAAACCCGGGTTGACAGAATGACAGAACCTTCACTTCCACTCACGGCGCCGCATTATTGAGTTTCTGATCCTCGGCGCCGACGTCGGTTTCGTACCGAACCTGTCGACGGCAGACTTCCTGCGACGCAGCGAAGCTTCGGGCGAGGAGACGCGAGTGAAAATGTTTATTCGGGTACCGTGAGTGAGCGGAGGACGTCCTCGAGTCTCCGTCCGCTCTGAGGGGACAAACGTACCGGTCGGTCCAAAGAACCGCCTGGACTCCTTCTACAAACATCCTCAATGCTTCACTTTAAATTCACAAGGTTTTTTTTTTAAAGTGGATATTTACAGCTAGAGGAAAACTTAATTAATCCCAGCGGCTCCGTTTATCTGCTCTTTGAAGCAGAATCAAGGAATCAGAACCTCCAGAGCCCAATAAAACATTTACAGGACAAACGTCTGCGTTTTACTCACGACTCAAGTCTTTAGATCATCCAACCTGGAGAAAAAAACACGTTTGTCCGGCAGCATTCAGCCTCCATCAAGTCAAAGAGACGCAGGTCAGCTGACTGTGACACGATGTTCCGACACTTCTTCTCAAACCGGGCCTCAGTGGACTTTGAGGTCTGATTGGGATTATCGATCATTCGTAACGTCCAAAGCGTAAACCTCCTCCCAGACGGTGACACGTTTCCTTCGAAGAACTCTACTCTACCTCCAGTCTGGAGTTTGTGGCTCCATGGAACATCATCTGGTTCTCCGCGACTTTTCCTATGATTTTTTTCTATAATGTGAAAATAGTGGAAACACTTTTTTTGAGTTACTGGTCATAATGTAGTGGCTGATCAGCATTTTTTAGATCTCATAATTTTATTATGATTTTTCTTCTTTTTGGATATATCACTTCAACCGTAAACAAATATAAACTATATATATTTTATGAAGATGACACAACAACCAGCCACAACATTAAGACCGGTACCTGGTTATAATGTTGTGGCTGATCGGCACCGTTTTTAGATTTCTGAGTTGTTTTCATTTTATTTAATTACATTTATATATCATATAAACAGAAAACATCCGTTTATAAGAAAACTGAAAAACTGATGGTTCTGGAACATCAATCAGCCAAAACATTAAAACCACCTAGAAGTTCTTATAATATGTAAATTTACTGTCCGTCAGAAATAAGAAAGAAAAGCAGAAAAAAACCCAATTATAATTAAAAGACGTCAATATTTGATGTTTTATTCCAATAAAGAATGACGATGATGAATGAATTCCTTTTACAACGCTACCCTTCATCCCAACCAGCACAGAACTCTTCCTGGTGTGGGAACAGGTCCACAGATCCGAGCCCTGAGCCTCGTAAAGTCATTCAAATAAAATAAACATAAATTAAAATAATTGGCAGTAAATTGTCTCTGATCACACAGAAGCATCGGCCGTAAGAGTCAAACACCGGCGCTGGATCTGGACCGGAACCTCCTGCAGCGCCAGTCCATTCAAGCAGACAGATGTTCCACACACACACACACACACACACACACACACACACACACACACACACACACACACACACACACACACACACAAAAATAACCAGCTGAAGCTGAGGAGCGCGGCTCACAGCGAGGATCCGCCTGGACAGAACCTCACGCTGTTCGGATCACACGGAAGCTGCAGGTCCGCGTCTGCCGGAACAAAGGATGATTCTTTTATCCCACTCTGCTGCTGATCCGGCAGGGAGGCGGTTCTGTGGGTTTGTGACCGCAGGAACATCGGACAGGATGTTCTGTGCTGGACGTCACAGAACTGCTGGTGTTTTTATTCGTACCGTTGAACCGATGTGAGGTTCTGGTCCGTCGGACAGCAGGTGCTCTTGTCAGATAGTTGGGCGCCTACTTCCTGTGACTTTGGGTCTGCAGGAAGTCTGGGTTTGAGCACCGCTGATGAGAAGAACTCTGCTGCTCCCGCTGAGCGAGCAGGACCGGGATCCAAAGTGACTCTGATGAGTGAAGGCTAAAAAACTGCGGGGCAGAATTTGCGATGAAAACTCCTTTAACACTTTTTTGGTTCCATGAACGAATCCGTAAACGGACTCTTCTTATTCTAAACACCCCTCTACCCAGAAACACTCTCCAGCTCTTCAGAAGGATCCATAGATGTTCCCAGGCCAGATAAGATAAAGCAGCCGTCGTGTCTGACGGCAAAGAAGAGCCTTCAACCCCCTGCGTTGTACAACCAACCCCCCTGATTCTTCTTCTACTTTGTCTTTTGCCTGCCGCCACATCGGATAATCAGTTTTGGTCCATAGTTACTACAGGTACCCTAGTTCCAGCGGTACCATTGGGTAGTTATACCCTTAGCACTAGAAATACACTGTATTGTTATCCGTTCATGGCCGGGAGGGAAAAGCCCCTCATACCCACTGTGAAGTCTGGTGGTGGATCTCTGATGCTGTGGGGCTGTTTTACTTTCAAAGGTTCTGGACATCTTGTTAAAGACATGGTTCCATGGACTCCATCAAACACCAGCAGATACTGGATGAAGACCTAAAAGCCTGTCAGAACCTTAAAGTGGGTCGTGGTTGGACCTTCCAGCAGGACAATGATCTGAAGATCACCTCAACATCAACCCAAGAATGGTTCAGAGGTCACAGAATAAAGGTTCTGCCATGACCATCCCAGTCACCTGACCCAAACCCACCAGAACATCTGTGGGATGGGCTGCAGAGGAGAGTCCACCAGCGTGGACCTCAGAACCTGAATGAGGTGGAGAGGTTCTGTGTGGAGGAATGGTCTCAGATCTTCTCCATGTGTCCTCAGACCTCCTCAGACGACAGGAGGAGACTCATACTGTTACTGTGGTAAAAGGGGGCGGAGCTAAATCTTGAAGAAATGTGACTCATTAATAATGTAAACAGTCCAGACTGATGAAGACGACATGTTCTTTTTTTTTTTACAGTGTAAAACGGCACGATCTTTCCCGTGGACTCCTCGCGGGCCCGCGGGTCACGTACCTGCGTCTGGCGACAAACTGTATATATAAATATCAGGGCTCAGACAAATCTCTCTGCTCACTAATTCACAGGAAGTGGCGAGCTGAGTGGTGCTTACCCGGCTTACATAAAGTAGGTAATTATACTGACATCTCTTTGCCTCGGAATTTATGTTTCTGTAATGACTCAGACGCCGCGGAGACGAGGGGGGGAGGGGCTTCAGGCTCCGAAACACAATGGATTAAAATGACACTCGGACGGCGCCGTTAATTATTATTATTTCCACGTTTCTTCCTCTTCTGTGAAACTTGTTTTTGTCACTTTGCGGCTCCGACTGTAATGATACGTGTTCGGCTCACCTGCGATGATGAAGGCGCTCTCTGTGACTCAGCGTGAGTTCACGCTAAATGACGGAAATGCAAATGTGATTGCGCTCACGCAGGCGGCGGGAACATGCGGCGGGAACAGTCGGCGCCACGTTTGCATAAAATACCTTCATTTGTGGACGTGAACAAAAGGCCCGTGTTAAAAACCTCAGGAGGAAGCGCTCGGAGACAATTCTAGCTGTCAATCATCCCACTCTGTGCATATCGTCAGTTCTCCGCGGAGAAGCTACGCGGGGGGAGAGGGGGAGGTCAAAGGTTACAGCCTCGCTTGAGCAGGAGGGGAGCTCATTAACGGCGCTTTCAGAACCACAGGATATCTTTGTGGTCCAGGAAGATCCTTAAACGGCGTAAACTCTGGACGCTTCTGGGTCAGAAAACCGGTTTTAACCGAACTGTGTGGTTCACGCCAAGTCATGTGACATCAGGGGAGGGGGCGGGTCAATGACTTTGATGTTTCTGTAACATTTCCGGCTGATGACATCATGTACGTCGTAACGATGTAACGTTAGTCAGAGTGAAACCCCTCTGAGGGACCGACGAGGCTTTGATGTCACCCCTCCTTCCCTTGTCTCCAGTATGGAAGTAAACACAAGTTTATATCTGCTGTTTCTTCCTTGGGAGCATCACAATAACAGAGAAAAACCGCCCTGATCACGTGACAGGTCATGTGACAGATCACGTGACAGACTCTGATGAGTCTCGTCACACAGCTGTTGACGGCGGCTCTACCGCCGTCAACAGCGGCGAACGCAAACACTCCACGCAGGAATATTCTTTCCGAATGATTCCATTCCTGAAAGGAGAATAGTCTCCATGTAAGTCCAGCTTGTTGAGGTGCTGAAGGCGCCACATCATGAATAATTAACACATGTAGCTGTGACATCACTGGATCTACTCGCCGCCATGCTTGGGTTCACCCAGCTCATATCTGGGCCTGGTGTCGGCAGCGACCAGCAAGCGTCACAGGAATCCCGTAGATAAATAAATGTGTGGAAGTGGACATGATTATTCCTAATTATTACCTGATGCAAATGCTGGATGGACATTTCCTCACTTTTCCTCCAAGTTCGGATTTCACAAGCGGGAGTTGAATCGGATACAGAGGCGGCGTCGGTGTCAGCGGTGACATTCACGGGTTGATTCGATGCTCGGTGGCGAGAACGCCAGACGGATCTGGAGCCTTTCATTCCTCTTCTGCGTTACATTTTTATGTATTTACACGTTTTATCGATATCAACAAATATGGATCAAATGGAGCAGTACCACTGGAAACCACTGGGGGCAATGTAGCAAAAATACAAGTAAGGATGATGATGACGATGAAGAAGAAACATTCAATGTTTGGAGGAAAAGAAACTCTAAAGTCGGGTTTTGCGACACCGTTTCACTGCAAAGAAAATAGAAAAATGTTTTTTTTCCGGTTTGGCAGCTCTGACCGACTTTCCAGCGGCGTGAAGGTCCGATTATCAAAAGACTGAATCTTCATCTCAGGTCCAACTTTTTCTTTTATGAATTATTGAGAGAAAAGGGAAAGTCGGCAGCATCAATCATGGCGGATCGATAAATGACCCGAGCGATGCCGGGGCAGAGAACGTTGAATTTAATATATATGTTCGTTTTTTTACAGTGCGGTTCTTTCTCTCGGACTGGTTCTTGTTGTTTTCACTATCAGACGGCGCCGCGTGAATAATTCATGAGCCGACGTGTCAATCAGTAACTTCAGACACGGGAAGAAACCCGTGTCCTGAAATAAGCACCTGCAAAGAAACCTTCGCCCTTTTATGACCCCCGTCTTCTAATTTCCCACACTTCAGACGGCCCTGAATGCATCACGTCTCTGCTGCAGAACCTGAAACACGGCTGATGTGAATTCTAGCTGGAAGGAGTCGCGTTATATTTGACTCCGGGGTTCGCCGCTTCCCTGACAGGATGTACTTGTTCTCGGCGTACCTGATTTTCTGGATGATGCCGCCGCAGAGAGCTAAGTGACAATGATGGAGCCGGCGCACACATGTCCCCCGTCAGCGCCGCGCGGGCCATGTGACGACGGCTGTGATCTATAATTAATGTGCGACAGTGGAAATGTAACGGCGAAGATAAATCACTTTAATACCGGGGGAAGATATATAAATAATAGAAGAGAGAGAATAAGATAATGTTGTGTGAAGGAGGAGGAGGAGGAGGAGGAGGAGGATAGCGAACAGGCAGACAGGAAGTGGGGCGTGGAAGCGTTGACACAAAATTGATGGCATTATTCAATCTGTGGGGCCGCATTCCATGAGTGGGTAATTTCACCTCAACCATCTGATTAGTTCTTCCATCTCTCCTAATCTCCTCCCTCCTCCTCCTCGTCTCAGTCTTACTGGTGGAGGGTTCATCGCTGTAAGCCGCGCGATGATCCCACTGGAGGCTCCGCCCCCTCAACCTCGAGGCTTAAAACCGTCTTTTAGTGAACGGTGTTTCCTCTTGACAGGGAAGATTTCCTGTTTTGCTGAAAACACTAACGTTCATTTCATTTCTGTAACAGTTTATTCTGGTGGGAGTCACAGAAGGGCTGGAGCCTAACCCAGTTCACTTTACCAGAGAGGAGGGATGTATTCCAGAACCGTTGATGTTCTGGTTCAGTCAACTCTGACTTTATTAACTCTGAATCAAACTGCTGCAGGAGGACGATCAGAAACCATCATCACTGGAGCTCAGATACTGTGATTCACCATGGCAACCACTGAGACCATATGGTCGCCATGGCAACCACTGAGACCATATGGTCGCCATGGCAACCAGTGAGATTATCTAGTCACCATGGAAGACAGTGAGACCATATGGTCACCATAGCAACCAGTGAGACCATTTGGTCGCTATGGAAACCAGTGAAATTATATAGTCACCATGGAAGACAGTGAGACCATATGGTCGCCATAGCAACCAGTGAGACCATTTGGTCGCTATAGCAATGAGTGAGACCATATTGTCGCCATGGAAACCAGTGAGATTATAAAGTCACCATGGCAACCAGTGAGACCATGTGGTCGCTATGGCAACCAGTGAGATTATAAAGTCACCATGGCAACCAGTGAGACCATGTGGTTGCCATGGAAACCAGTGAGACCATATGGTCGCCATGGAAACCAGTGAGACCATATGCTCGCCACAGCAACCATTGAGAGGCTACAGTCGACATACTTCACGCCATCTGAGCAGGAAGTTCTAATTGACTCACCAGCAGATATGTAGAAAAAAAGAGGGGAGAGAAAAGTTCTGCCTGAATGAAAGTTTCTTCTAGTTTTACTGCATCTTCTCTGGATTTTGCTTAACTAACCCAGAGTTTCCCTTGGTTTAGGCTTAACTAAGTCAAAGTTTGTTGAACCTTGGATAACCCGCAGAGGAGACGCCCAGCATAAACCCTCAGGTACCAACAGGACATGGAGGCGGGTCACTTTCTCTTGTATCGGACTACCGATTATTAGTAAGCAAACAAGATACGGCTGGTGTAAGAGACAGAACACTGATGCTGGGTCCAGGAGGAGTCTCCATATGGACCACTTGGACCGGCAGAAATGTCCACTGGGGGGGGCTACATGCACACACTACGACCTTTGGCTGTGACAAAAATCACCGTTTCTATTAAGATGTAGAGTTCTGCACACTAAACAAAAAAACTACCTAGAAGTCTGGTTCTGGCCTGGTTGATCAGAACCATTCATATTCTGGAGGACATAAAGCTGCGGGAGTTTTTTTTTTTTTGTAGAAAACCCCAAGGCATTCTGGACCATTTTTGTAAGTTCAGCGTAAACTAATTGATGGAGTACCATGAAACTGGACCCAAAGAGGAAAGAGGAGTGACCCGGATGTCCTCAGGTCAAATTCCTTTGAGATGCGACGTGAATAAACTGAGTTACCTCAGAGAGGTTTTGCTTCTTGGTTCTGTTTAGTTTGTTGTTCCTCCATTGAATGCATTGGTACCGGGTGGGTCCAGAGTGAGGCAGTAATGGGCCTCTTTGCCCGGAGGCCCCCCAGGGTCTAGGTCCGCCCCTGTAGTCTTTTCTTGTTCTGGTCTTCTTTCTTCCTCTCTGCTGCTCCGTGTCGTTTCCCTTCATCTTTGTCCGCCTGCTTCTCATCGGCGTTAGCGGTATCATTAGCACGCAGGCCCGTTTCCTAAGGCGAGGAGTCTAGAAAAAACGAACGCTGTAATCCAGTCCTGCACGACTTTCACACAAACCAGGAGCAGCTCGGTTCTGGATGGACCCGCTGGTATCAACCTCATATGTTGGCCCGTCGACGCCGGTTCCCCTCGCCTGACTAAAGCATCGCTCCCCTCCTCCCCGCCGTCTCCTCGCTGACCCAGTTGCATGAAGTCATCAGAGCAGACAGCCCAGCAACTTTTAATCAGACGGATCTTCGTTTGTACTTCCAGCATGTCAGAGCGAGGACAGCAGGACCGCGGCGGCGGCAGCGGCGGGTATAATTGGGCCGGCTGTATGCGAGCAGAGTCAGTTCCTTCCTGCTCAATCATGGAACATCCACCTGAGCCTGAACCTCCATCTGCTGCTGCAGCTTGGCCTCCGTGTTTTTAGGCTGCTCCATTCGTTTCTCTGCAGAACCGTTGCTGCTCCACAACCAGATGTCTGTCAGTTTTGAACGATCAGCGATACTCGAGTACCGCTGGGGTTCTAATTACCTCCGTGAAGGAGTCAGGGACATCTTCCTCTTCATCTTCCTCTTCATCATCATCATCATCACTGCATCCGCCGCAGACCCTTCATGCTAACGCGGTCCCTCTAAAACGATTTGATGCTTCATATTCAGGTTTTATCCACGCGTGAACCTCAGTGTGAGGAAGGACTGGATTGATTTGGAAAGAATGAATGAACTAACGGAGGTTTTCTGGTGAGAGGGAGTCGTAGAAAGGAGAAGAAGAAGGACCAGAGAAGAAGAAGAAGTTTTAGAAACGGTCGTTACTCTGGAAACAAGAATAAGCCGTTTGAGGTTACTTCAAAGACCAGGTCTTCTGCAGGACTCAGGACCAACAACATCACTGAGACCTGATCCAGAACCGGCTCCAGAGATAAAGGTCACCAGAACGTGTCCAGGTGAAACCAGAACCTCGTCGGTCAGGAGATCCATCCAATGAGGAGTGAAGGATCGGTGGAGACCTGGACGGATCTTCACCTGGAGGATGGTTCTCCTTCTAACGTCACACCAAACCACCAGCTGACTCGGGTTTCGGGCAGGTTTTGTTTTCACACACAAAAATCAACTTCTAAAAACTTTGAACAGAAGAACCTGGAGAACAAAGAGGCGAATCCGGCGAGGCCCGCGGCTGCTGGGTAAGCTAGCAGCGAGCTTCCAGCGGGTCTCCACAGGAAAACAAACATCTATGATGTCACTCATAAGGAACAAAATAATAGGACTACAGACTCCAGAACCTCCTGCTACCGGGACTCTCCTCTTAAGTCGGCTGTGATTTGATACCGGCCCCTTTTATTCCAGCTCCGGGCTTTTGTTCTGACATTGTTGGACCTGTGCCATCGGTCAGGACCTCCAGATGAACCTGAAGATGAGTGAATAATAAAACATCTCCCTCCGGGTCATGAATAATCCATCGCCCCACAGACTGCAGTCATCGTCCGGGCCGATCCGTTTAACATTTGGGCTCCACGCCTCCTCAGGGCACGTCGATGCAGGAGGCCGGGTTTGGGTTCAGGGCTACGAGGTTAGCTCCAATGCTAATCCTCAAGCTCCTCCCTGCTCGTCATCAGCCTGCAGGATGAAGAAGTTCCTCTACGGTTGGAGGAGTCGGTTTCACTCCTCGGGGAGAAATTACCGTCTCTCCTCCAAATTAAACAAGTTGTTTTGATTTGCCTCTGCGTCTGCCAGAGAGCGGCGCCGACAAAAGACTCTGACTCACGCTTGATGAAACTTTTTACTTCCCCCCTGATTTATCATTAAAAGGAAAAAAACACTTTTCTTTGTTGCTGAGAACGGTGTAAACAGACGGTTCTCCTCATAAAGGAGTCCAACGGCTCCAGTGGCTGATTTAAGGACGGGCTGTAGCGCCTCAGTGACGTAATGCTGCAGCTCGGATGCCTTTTAAAACCTAACGCCGGGTCTCTAACATGTCTGTGACGTAATGACTCTGCTGTAGTGCCTTTGTGACCTAATGGCACCTCTGGTACTTAAAGTGGGGTTCTAATGCCTCAACCTATTACAGAGGCTGTAGTGCCTCTGTGCTGTAATGACGTGGCTCTATAATGCCTCCGCATATATATATGATACTGTGGCTGTAGTTCCTCTGATGTAATGATTTGGCTCTAGTGCCTCTGATGTAATGATTTGGCTCTAGTGCCTCTGATGTAATGATTTGGCTCTAGTGCCTCTGAAGTACTGATTGGGCTCTGGTGCCTCTGATGTAATGATGTGGCTCCAGTGCCTCTGATGTAATGATTTGGCTCTAGTGCCTCTGATGTAATGATGTGGCTCCAGTGCCTCTGATGTAATGATGTGGCTCTAGTGCCTCTGATGTAATGATTTGGCTCTAGTGCCTCTGATGTAATGATTTGGCTCTAGTGTCTCTGATGTAATGATTTGGCTCTGGTGCCTCTGATGTAATGATTTGGCTCTAGTGCCTCTGAAGTACTGATTGGGCTCTGGTGCCTCTGATGTAATGATGTGGCTCCAGTGCCTCTGATGTAATTATGTGGCTCTAGTGCCTCTGATGTAATGATTTGGCTCTAGTGCCTCTGATGTAATGATTTGGCTCCAGTGCCTCTGATTTAATGATGTGGCTCTAGTGTCTCTGATGTAATGATTTGGCTCTGGTGCCTCTGATGTAATGATTTGGCTCTAGTGCCTCTGAAGTACTGATTGGGCTCTGGTGCCTCTGATGTAATGATGTGGCTCCAGTGCCTCTGATGTAATGATTTGGCTCTAGTGCCTCTGATGTAATGATGTGGCTCCAGTGCCTCTGATGTAATGATGTGGCTCTAGTGCCTCTGATGTAATGATTTGGCTCTAGTGCCTCTGATGTAATGATTTGGCTCTAGTGTCTCTGATGTAATGATTTGGCTCTGGTGCCTCTGATGTAATGATTTGGATCTAGTGCCTCTGAAGTACTGATTGGGCTCTGGTGCCTCTGATGTAATGATGTGGCTCCAGTGCCTCTGATGTAATGATGTGGCTCTAGTGCCTCTGATGTAATGATTTGGCTCTAGTGCCTCTGATGTAATGATGTGGCTCCAGTGCCTCTGATGTAATGATTGGGCCCTGGTGCATCGGATGTAATGATGTGGCTCCAGTGCCTTGGCGCTGACACTACTGTAGTCGTGGTCTGAGGTTCTGCGATGAGATGAATTGAGGATTCAGTGAACGCGTCTGTAAAACATTTCTCTGCCGTCGTCACGGTAAAAAAGAAGAACCGGCCTTTGGATCTCTGAGTCTCAAACTCCATTATTGATTCATTATTTTGTTTTCTTTGCAACCTGCTGGGCCAGAAATGTGATTCTGGCCGACAGATCAGAGCAGCAGCGCCGTCTCGAAAAAACCCAGACGGTAGCATTCCACTCCTGTTTGAAGTTCCTCTCCGCTTCTTCTGGATCGAGACCCATCAAGAAAACCTCTGCAGGGATCAGAGGAGAGGAAGCAGTGGGTTCTACCTGACCCGGCTGGCTGGCAGCCATCAGCTGCTGCACCAGAACCTTCAGAGGTCCATCAGTGACATCACAGCGGCAGCAGCAGGAGGGCCCGACGTCTAAGAGTTTAAGCGGACCACCGCAGCATGGAGGGGTTCCCTCTGGTCTGAGGCCCGGCTCTGATGTCACTATTTAAAGGGTGCCTACAAAACCACCACCAGGGTCCAAAGCCCACCATGACCCAAGACCTCATCGTGTCAGCGCCATCAGACGCTCATGTGTGAGACTTAATAGATAAATAAAACTAGTCCATCCCCGAAAAGACCCCAATCCCCTGCGTTGTTCCGTCAATCCCCCTGATTGAACTCTTCACATTAAATATGACTCATTAAATAATCTCAAACATCCCATAATAACTCAACCTAACTGTTTCTATGACGTCATCAGTCTGTTCTAGGATCAGATCCCATAGTGACTCAACCTAACTCTTTCTATGATGTCATCAGTCTGTTCTAGGATCAGATCCCATAGTGACTCTACCTAACTCTTTCTATGATGTCATCAGTCTGTTCTAGGATCAGATCCCATAGTGACTCTACCTAACTCTTTCTATGATGTCATCAGTCTTTTCTAGGATCAGATCCCTCAGTGACTCAATGATGAAGATAAATACAGTAAACTAGTTTTTCTGAGTTCAGTTATAAACCAGACAGATTCTCTGGAGGCGATTCTTAGGAGGTAAATTTAGACAAACTGGACTGATGGTCTGGAAGTTACGGACCAGAACCTGAGTTTTACACTAAAATAAAAAGTAGTCAAGAGAAATTTTATATTTACAGGACAGATCTCATTAAGTTAATTCTAATTGGAATCTAATCTAATTGGGGGCGGCTGTGGCTCAGTGGGTAGAGCGGCCGTCTCCCAATCAGAAGATCGGAAGGTAGCCGGTTCGAATCCCACCAGGGTCTACTTGTCGTAGGGTCCTTGAGCAAGACCCTGAATCCTTAGCTCCCCGGGCGCTCCACGAGGGGCTGCCCACTGCTCCCTCAGGGATGGGTCAAATGCAGAGAAGTAATTTCACTATGTTGTACTGTGTGTGACTCTATGTGACTAATAAAGGATTCTTCTTCTTCTTTCTTCTTCTTTCAAAAGTACCAAATTTGGACTAAATCTTATTCTGAGATAAAGTCAGTAACGACTCTCATCTTCTGCTTCCATCAGCCTCACCTTCCTCCCAGTGGATCAGCTGACCCGTCTGCCAGCATACATTAGCCTCGCTGAGCCCCCCCTCAGGGAGGAGGAGCCACACACACTACCACACACACCATCACACACACCACCACACACACCACCACACACACTACCACACACACCATCACACACAACACTGACTGAGGTTGACAGGAATGTAGACAAGAGGTGAAAACTTGGCGAGTAAACACACTTAGAGATCCTCTGAACGATCTCGCCTGTTGAAGCAGCAGCGTTATTATTTACTCAGTGATTCCAGCTCAAACCAGGACATCACCACCGATCCTCCCTGTTCAGGTCTCAACTCAAACCCTCATCCATAATCTAACTTTATCCCAGATAGACCTCAGAACTCACAAACACCAGGTCACTGTGTTTATCCTCATCACTGAGTCACTGTGGGATCTGATCCTAGAACAGACTGATGACATCATAGAAACAGTTAGGTTGAGTCACTGTGGGATCTGATCCTAGAACAGACGGATGACATCATAGAAACAGTTAGGTTGAGTCACTGTGGGATCTGATCCTAGAACAGACTGATGACGTCATAGAAACAGTTAGGTTGAGTCACTATGGGATGTGATCCTAGAACAGACTGATGACATCATAGAAACAGTTAGGTTGAGTCACTATGGGATGTGATCCTAGAACAGACTGATGACATCATAGAAACAGTTAGGTTGAGTCACTATGGGATCTGATCCTAGAACAGACTGATGACATCATAGAAACAGTTAGGTTGAGTCACTATGGGATCTGATCCTAGAACAGACTGATGACATCATAGACACAGTTAGGTTGAGTCACTGTGGGATCTGATCCTAGAACAGACTGATGACATCATAGAAACAGTTAGGTTGCTTCCCTAAATCGACCGAATCGGGATTTGATTCTCCTCCAGCCCAGAAGGAGGTTCTGCTGCTGCTGCAGAAGCAGAACCTGCTCTGGTACCGGGCAAAAACTCCAGAGGAAGAAAAAGCTCCTTCAACGGTTAAAACCAGCAGCAGGATGAAGGTCCAGGACAAACAAACACGTGGAGTGTTTGACATTGGACGAGGAGATGGACGACTCAAGGACAGGATGAAGGTGCATTCAGGGACCGCTGGCCGTTTTAACGTCACACACCCTAAGATTTATTACGTGTTAGTGTAGAGTTATAACCTCCCCCCGCCGAGGGAGGTTATCTTTTCACCTGTGTTTAAAATAATATAAAATAAAAGAGGAGACGTGACAGTGTGGCGAGCTGCTTTGATTTGTTTGATGTTCCTTTGGGCGCGGAACTGGGGCTCCTTTGGGCTGAACAGAGACACCGAAGTGGAAGGCGCAGGACACGAGGGGCTGCAGAGTCTCCGAGAGACACTCAGAGAGTTTGTTGTTGGTTGTTGGTAGATTTAGAGGCAGGCAGTAACTGAGACATTAATGGAGGAAGTTTTCCTAAACCTCAGGTTCTGTTGGACCTTCATCCTTTGATGTTTTACACTGGAGAGGAACAGGAAATGACTCTGCAACTGGACCACAGCGTAGGAGTAGTTTATTGAAAGTTCACAGTCTCTGGTCACACCAGGAAGTGCAGATCTCAGGGGTTTTTAGGTCGTCCTCCGCCATAAATCAGGGACTCAAGCCACCAGGAAGTCAGACAGTCAGACAGACAGACAGACAGACAGACAGAACTGAAGTGTCTGCCTGCAGGAAGAAACCTTCACGCGTCAGATATCCTAACTCTCCTTCCTGCAGCGGTGGATTTGATCGGAGACTCGGAGCGTCTCACCTCACGGCGTGAAGCTAATATTGGCTCTTTAACAAGGCCACCTGGTGCGGCGGCCGATGGACTTACTGAAAACACACAATAACAAGATAAGTTCAACTTCAGGCTTAATTGTCTCTGCAGGGAAATTCTCACACAGCCGGCCTGTAAACAGAGCGGCACCAGAACCGGCGTCATACTGCAATCCACGCGCAACACAGCATCTGCAGACGGCATCAATATTTCATGAGCGCGCCGGACAGCGAGCGATTAATCCTCCGCTTCCATGTCTCACAATGGCTGCCAATCGTCAAACACAAACTTATTGTGACACGCTGTCATAAACAGCTAACAGCATCCCGGACGAAAGCCTCGTCAGACGACAGCAGGGGGAGAAATGTTCTCCATCGTTAAGGATTCCTTTTTCTCTCCCCGCGGATTCTTTCAGCCCAGTTCCGGCGTCAGAGACGGAATCGCTCCCAGAATGAAAAACAGTCGACGGCCTCAGCATCAAAAGTCCAGATCAGATCCACGGCGAGAGTCTGCCAGCGCAGGACCGACGGGTCTGCCATAGAACCAAATAATACAGAAGCTGATTCAACGTTTGTGCAGGACATCTTAATAATGACGGGTAGTTCAGGGTCTATTCTGAGTGTAGGACTGCTGAGTGTTTATGGTCATGTCACAGTCTTTGAGAGCTGAAGGAAATATTAGCATTCGTGGTTAGTTCACAGACTATGACAATTGTAGGACATGTGTGTGTTTGTGATTACTTCAATGTCTATAAGAGCCGAAGGACATTTGACTGTTGGTGGTTAGTTCATGGTCTGTCATGACCGTGGGACATCTGACTGTTGGTGGTTAGTTCAGGGTTTGTCCTGACTGTGGGACATTTGACTGTTAGTGGTTAGTTCATGGTTTGTCCTAACTGCGGGACATTTGACTGTTGGTGGTTAGTTCATGGTTTGTGGTGACTGTGGGACATTTGACTGTTGGTGGTTAGTTCATGGTCTGTCCTGACTGTTGGACATTTGACTGTTTGTGGTTGGTGGTTAGTTCAGGGTCTGTCCTGACTGTGGGACATTTGACTGTTGGTGGTTAGTTCAGGGTCTGTCCTGACTGTGGAACATTTGACTGTTGGTGGTTAGTTCATGGTCTGTCCTGACTGTTGGACATTTGACTGTTGGTGGTTAGTTCAGGGTTTGTCCTGACTGTGGGACATTTGACTGTTGGTGGTTAGTTCAGGGTTTGTCCTAAATGCAGGACATTTGACTGTTAGTGGTTAGTTCATGGTCTGTCCTGACTGTGGGACATTTGACTGTTGGTGGTTAGTTCATGGTCCGTCCTGACTGTAGGAAACTCATGTTGCAGCTAAAATACAATAATAATAATTTTGTGAAAATATTTGATTCTTTCTCACAAACTTTTTTCTGTTCAGCTGAAAGTGGGTCTGTGGAACCACTGAAGGTCAGAACCTGCATCTCCATTGTCTTTTGATCGGCGCCGCCTTGTTAGACGTTTGATCCGATGCCAACCTCTTGATTCAAAGCGATTCAGAGCAGCGGCTCGGTCCATCGATCGGACCTCCTCAGAATCTTTTGTCTGTGAAGGTCGACCCAAAGGAAAGTCTCATATCTGGAGTTCGGCCCACGCAGGAGTGACGCTGAGAGGGAACCACACCAGGGTGGTCCAGAACCACAGGAAGGTGGTCCAGAACCACACCGGGTGGTCCGGAACCACACCATGGAGGTCCAGAACCACAGGAGGGTGGTCCAGAACCACAGGAGGGTGGTCCAAAACCACAGGAGGGTGGTCCAGAACCACAGGAGGGTGGTCCAAAACCACAGGAGGGTGGTCCAAAACCACAGAAGGGTGGTCCAGAACCACAGGAGGGTGGTCCAAAACCACAGAAGGGTGGTCCAAAACCACAGGAGGGTGGTCCAAAACCACAGAAGGGTGGTCCAAAACCACAGAAGGGTGGTCCAGAACCATAGGAGGGTGGTCCAGAACCACATCGGCTGGTCCGGAACCACACCATGGAGGTCCAGAACCACAGGAGGGTGGTCCAGAACCACAGGAGGGTGGTCCAGAACCACAGGAGGGTGGTCCAGAACCACAGGAGGGTGGTCCAGAACCACAGGAGGGTGGTCCATTACAGTGTGTAATATTTGTCTTAAACTGCTGCTAAATAGAATAATATAATTAAAATTGTGCAAATTATTTATTTAGATTTTGATATTTACGGTATTTTGAGGGTAAAAGCAGGAATTGTCTTTGCTGCCTTTGAGGTCTAATTATGCACTGTAAAAATAACATTTATGACGAACTAAAATACTTTAAATAATTCAAGACAGTAACCTAAATGTAATTAAGTATTTTATAGTGTAACATTTAAGTACATTTTTTAATACTTAATTCAGTTGAGTGTTTATACCAACATGGTACAAAATATAACTAAAACCAATCTTACATGAACTTGGACTGAACGAAATACTTTAACTATTTTACAGTGCACTTCCAATGACCGACACAGCTGTTAAACCTTCAGTGGACATTAAAGCCTATTTTAAATGTTTTAGCCTCACACACTTAATGTTGAGTTGAATTTCTGCACCGGTCATATTGTTTTGGCATGTTCCACGTAAAGTTATTATATTAAGTTTATTTCTAAAAGTTAAAGTTTCAATATTTAATCAGAAGTCTAAAGACTTTACAGAATGAAACTCCTCCCTATGAGAACAGATGTGTTTGAATCGTATACATCTACAAACATGTACGTCCACAACATCACAACCACAAGAGGGCAGTGAAGAGACTAAAGTGGCCAGAGTCAATAAACACATATAAACTTATACTACTACTACCACTCACCCTGGGCCTGGACCTGCTGGAGGTTTCTGCCTGTTAAAGGCAGTTTTAAAAAAAAATTTTTTTTTTGTTTAATCTCCTCTGCCTCCATGTAGTTGTTGAGTCCTTGGCTCTCTGTAGAACAAAGAGTCGCTCTGAAACGTCTCTTCCTAGAACAAACTAATAAAACATTTGTTGTGATTTGGAGCAGAATAATAAAAAGAAACGTTTTGACTTTGATCTGATGTAAGTGGGCGTAAAAGAAGTGATGCTCTGGTGTTTTTCAGCAGTCGGTTGCGAAGCAGTGTTTTCAGAAAAGAAGCCTCGTTGTCTAAACGTCCGCTCTTCATCGGGAAAGACAAGCCAGACCCTCTTCATCAATCATCATTATCGCGTTTACGGTCGTTTACCTTCAGGTTCAATCCCAAACTTAAACGTCCCTCAAACTGAAAACAACTATTTCCTCGTGAAGAAAACCCTCAAAGAAGAATGAACCCACAAGAGAGAAGGGACCCGACATCACAGAGACACTTTATCGGCCTCCCCAGCGGCGTGAGCAGCTGACGTTCGGGACGACAGCTGACGTACGGGATGACAGCTGACGTACGGGACGACAGCTGACGTACGGGACGACAGCTGACGTACGGGATGACAGCTGACGTACGGGACGACAGCTGCAGCCGTGGCTCGTGTGCAAATCCAGCGGATCGTCTCTATTTTCAATCGCACTCTAACCCTCCCTCTCCTCTCGCTTCATTCCCCTAAGAGCTTTTGTGTGCACACATGTGGAAACGACACACACACACACACACACACACACACACACACACACACACACACACACACAGGTGTTAAACAGCAGTAAATGAAGCTTGAGTTCGGGGGGAAGATGGAGCACCCTCCCACACATTGATGTCCAATTAGCCGCTCACTGTTCTGCTGGACTCATTCGGCGGCGCCGAAACAAAGAGTCACATTATTGTTGGTCGCTCAGCATCACCGGGAGCTCAAGGCCCGACCGGAGGCTCAGCTCAAACAGAGAGAAAATCAATGTCAAACAAATTGATTTCACTTACTTCATTAATTTTCAGATTTAATGAGTTCATAATCAAAGCATTTTCCTCCAGGTTAATTCAATCTGGGCCGGGCCTCGTAGCTCATTGCCTGAACTCATGGGGCTGGTTTAGTGCTTGTTAAAGGCCTCGTGGTTCTGGTCCCTGCGGGTCAGGATTTGCATTGCATTGATTGTATTTGGTTCTCCACCCTACATTTTGTGGGTGGAGCATCGGGCCTCACAGCAAGGTTTCTGGTTCAAATCCACCCGCAGAGTTTGCATGTTCTCCATCTGTTTACCGTGTCCTCAGGTTCCCCCCACAGTCCACAAACATGACTCTAAAAACATGACTCTAAAAACATGACTCTAAAAACATGACTCTTAAAACATGACTCTAAAAACATGATTAATAATAATAATAAAAAAACATTTAATTTATAATGCAATTTACATTTGCATCGAATCTCAAAGTGCTACAAAGCAAAAGCAGATAAAAGCATCAATAAAAAAATAATAAAAATAACTTTATAAAGGCCTATATAGTTCTATTCTATTGTATTCTATTCTAAAAACATGGCTCTAAAAACATGACTCTAAAAACATGGCTGTAAAAACATGGCTCTAAAAACATGACTATAAAAACATGATTCTAAAAACATGATTCTAAAAAAATAGGCTCTAAAAACATGACTCTAAAAACATGACTCTAAAAACATGATTCTTAAAAACATGACTCTAAAAACATGGCTCTATAAACATGGCTCTAAAAGATGACTCTAAAAATGTGGCTCTAAAAACATGACCATAAAAACATTGCTCTAAAAACATGGCTCTAAAAACATGGCTCTAAAAACATGACTCTAAAAACATGGCTCTAAAAACATGAATCTGAAAACATGACTCTAAAAACCTGACTCTAAAAACATGATTCTAAAAAACTGACTCTAAAAACATGATTCTAAAAAACATGATTCTAAAAACCTGGCTGTAAAAACCTGGCTGTAAAAACATGACTCTGAAAACATGACTCTGAAAACATGACTCTAAAAACCTGACTCTAAAAACATGATTCTAAAAAACATGACTAAAAACATGGCTCTAAAAACATGGCTCTAAAAGATGACTAAAAACATGACTCTAAAAACATGGCTCTAAAAGATGACTCAAAAAACATGGCTCTAAAAGATGACTAAAAACATGACTCTAAAAACATGACTCTAAAAACATGGCTCTAAAAATATGACTCTAAAAACATGACTCTAAAAACATAATTCTAAAAAACTGACTCTAAAAACATGATTCTAAAAAACATGACTGTAAAAACATGGCTGTAAAAACATGACTCTGAAAACATGACTCTGAAAACATGACTCTAAAAACCTGACTCCAAAAACATGATTCTAAAAAACATGACTAACAACATGGCTCTGAAAACATGACTCTAAAAACATAACTCTAAAACATGATTCTAAAAAACACGACTAAAAACATGGCTCTAAAAACATGGCTCAAAAAGATGACTAAAAACATGACTCTAAAAACATGGCTCTAAAAACATGGCTCTAAAAAAAAGATTCTAAAAAACATGACTCTAAAAACATGGCTGTAAAAACATGAATCTAAAAACATGAATCTAAAAACATGACTCTAAAAACATGACTCTAAAAACATGAATCTGAAAACATGAATCTAAAAACATGACTCTAAAAACATGACTCTAAAAACATGGCTCTAAAAACATGACTCTGAAAACATGACTCTGTTACAGGGGTAACTGTGTTTAGATAGATAAACAACCTTCTGTTGTCAAAACTAGATTTTTGTCTCCATGTAAACAAGAAAAATGTTACTTTTTTGAAATGAATGTTTCTTAAGACTTAAGCCTAAAAGCCACGCCCACTCAGACCTCCAACAAAAGCATCTTTAGTTAGCAGTTGTGAGTAGGTAGCAGCTCATAGTAGCTAGTAGCCATTCGTAGTTGTTCGCAGCAGTTAACATCTGTGAGTAGCAAGCAGCTGTTCATAGCTAGTAGTCATTAGCAGCTGTGAGAAGCTAATAGTTGTTAGAAGCTCTTAAAAGCAGTTAATAGCGGAGGATAGCTTACAACTGTTAGAGACGGTTAGTAGCTGTGAGAAGCTAATAGTTGTTAGCTACTGTTACAATAGAAGCAGTTTATAGCTTTGTCTAGTTTATAACTGTTCGAGGCAGTTGTTATCTGTGAGGAGCTAGCAATTGTTTGTAGCTATAGTAGCTTAAAGCTGTTAGAAGCTAGTAGCAGCTGTTAGCATCCGATAGTGATTGACAGCTATTACATCATCTGAGATAATGACGCACAGAAAAAACAGAAAACGGTTTGTTTTTTAAAACGGAGCTGACGGGCGGATGTCAGACAGGTGCGTCATCAGGTGTCTTCATCTTCATCATTCAGTGGACAGGTGAGGAAGAGAAAGTCTACATTATGTTTATTATAGTTTTTAAAATCAAGTTATTACCAAAGTTTACAAAATGTACCACGAGTAGAGAAACCAAGATAACAAATAATCACAAATACTACGCAAGCAATACTTCATGGCAGCAAGAAGAATAGGTAGAATGAGTAGAAAGTAAAAGTATTCTAGAAGTACATGAACAGGGAGAACATAAAAGCTCCACCCCTGCAGGACTGACCAAAAACAGTGGAATAATCCTTTAATGTCGGTCCAACACGCGGTTCGGAGGAGGATAAATCCCCGTCTGTGAAAAGGTTCTTTGGTTTCTAGAGGCTCTACAGGAATTAGAAACGCTCAGACTCTGTAATTCTGTCTCGGCGCTTCCTGTCCAGACCCGACGCCACATCTAGTCACAACTCTTCCTCCTCAGTGGCCTCCTCCTCCTCCTCACACGGACTCTCTTCAAGTTCTCAAAGTTCCAAACGGACTTTCATCAAAGTCTGTGTGTGCGTGGTTCTTGGCCGGGCCCATTCCATTCTGAAGTATTGACAAAGATTCGGGTCCATCCCCAAAAAGACCCCCATGCCCTGCGTTGTTACAGCAATCCCCCTTCATCACCAATAATCTCCAACAGTCCTAACTGTTTCTATGGAGTCAGCGGTCTGTTCTAGGATCAGATCCCGTAGACCTCATACCGACCAGAAGCGGGGTTTTCACTGACAGCTCCCCCTACTGAGTAAAATGTGAACTATTAGAGTGAGATTAAACAGAAGATCCGCTCCTCGTTGAAGGAGGTGATTATCTAGCGCTCCTACAGACGCAGTGACCTTCTGGAGAGCGGCGAGGACAGACGTAAGTAATAATCTTCACATGAGACCCGCTGTCTGTCGGCCCGGACTCTTCCCCTCGTCTTCCTCAGAATTAATGCTGGAACAAATCATCAGCTTGGACTCCGGCTTGATGAATGTCAGGAGAATAGAGTCAGACTGCGCTCACTATTGATCCCAGTCCAAATGTATGTGTGTGTGTGTGTGTGTGTGTGTGTGAGAGGAGGTGTGTGTGTGTGTGTGTGTATGAGTTTTTGTGTGTGTGTGTGTGTGTATGAGTTTGTGTGTATGAGTGTGTGTGTGTGTATGAGTGTGTATGTGTATGAGTGCGTGTGTGTGTATGAGAGATTATGCTATATGTGATATATATATATATTTATATATATATATATATATATATATATATATTTATATATATATATATATATTCTTTTAAAGTAATATATGTTATATAAAGTTATATCTCTTCCAGTGAATTCTTCTGCATCAGACCTGGACTGAACTGGGCCAATGGTTGAGAACTTATAGCCTGAAAACGATGATTTCAGAAATAAAGCTCCCCCTAGAGGTGAACGTATAGAACTGACCTTTCCCAAAACCACTCCAGTTCTTCCTCCCACGAACATCTGTATAGGTATAAAATATGAAAATGTTCCATGAAATGGTTTTTGAATTATTGCGTCAGTTCAATATGAATCCATGAGTCTGGTGTGATTCTGCAGTAGAACCAAAGGTTCTGGATCAGACGGCGGGTTATCTTCTCACAGTTCTGCTCCACATGTCCTGCACATCAGGTGTCCTCCTCTGGACAGGTGGCGCAGGTCCGCCTCCATCTCCCTCTGGCTTTTGGATAGTTTCTTTTTCTTTTGAGTGGAAGTAGGATTGAAGCTTTGGCAGGTGGGTCGGCGAGCGGGTCGAGGACGGTTCTGAGAGACTCTGGCGCCGCTGTCACTGCCTGATCTTCACGTCTGACCTCCTGCTCCGCCGCTGGGAGCTGGTACCGTCGCAGAGGCGGATTTGAGCAGCCAAACACCTGAATGTCAGATCTCACGCTTTACAGTGAGGTCTTACATCAGCAGCATGGCGGCGACGACCTTCAGGCAGTCACGACCTTCAGGCAGTCACGACCTTCATGCAGTCACGACCTTCATGCAGTCACGACCTTCAGGCAGTCACGACCTTCATGCAGTCACGACCTTCACACAGTCACGACCTTCAGGCAGTCACGACCTTCAGATCGACGGTCTGAACTCTCCACCTACTCTGCAATTTTCAACACCACAAACAAAGACTTTCTCCACCCGCCCACAGAGTCGTCGTCACGAAAGCGATTCTCCGACACGCGTGAACGACAAATGTCGCTTCCTCTCCTCCTCCCACGCCCAATCTGCCGGCGCCTGCATACAAATGTCACAAGTTTACGCCGCCCTCGCCGCAGAACCGGAGAAGAGTCATTTAACCGGAACATTAAGAAGCGGCGCCCAACAGGTGGTGAGAGCGCCCGGTAAAAGTGATGAGCTCAGCATCTCTGCAGGCCAACACGCGATCATCATCATCATCATCATCATCATCATCTGGAGACTGTGAGCGGCTGTGAGTCTGGAGTTGACCCGCCTCACCGCGGCCTGATCTTGACCAGCGCCGCGTCAGCAGAATAACATCGACTATAACGACGTGAAAATATTAAACCTTCAACGACCTCAGCAAGAAAAAGTAAATTCTGGAAAAAAGATTTCTTTACATAATTTACGTCTTTAGGGATTTTTTTTAATTTAATATTGTGTGGAAAACTGTAAAATTAAAATATAATTATTATAATTTAGTCAACAATGTTTTCAAACGCAAAAAAATAGATTATTTTATTAGC
The DNA here is from genome assembly GCA_037951165.1 of Lophius americanus. Lineage (NCBI taxonomy): Eukaryota > Metazoa > Chordata > Actinopteri > Lophiiformes > Lophiidae > Lophius > Lophius americanus. Next base: position 35,410 of record JBBDHG010000397.1, read on the forward strand.
TAACTTGTGTTAATTAGCTAGATTAGATAATTAGATTAGCTAATGTTACTGAATGTTGATTAGCTAGATTAGCTAATTAACTAATGGTTCAAGCGGAAGCAACAAAAACAGATTCATAAACTTACTTCATAATAAAAACGTTGGTTTTAATTAGATTCTCTCAACCTTTATATGAAACGTGTTTTTAGAAAACTTCATTACATGTTTTGGATTTTGTTCTATCACGTTACATAATTCTGTTTTTTAATTCCTCACATGCTTTAATGAGGATATAAAACACTTTCACCTCCTCCGTGGCCCCCTTTGACTTGTGGGCTCCCCCAGGGCTCCGTCCTCGGCCCCCTACCGTTATCATATACAAACATTCAACAAGAAACAAAACAGCTTCAGTGTTTTCTTTGTCTGACTGTTTGTTTTACATTGTTTTTGTATTTTTTCTCTGTTCCGGGGCGACATGAAAACATGCCCCCCGTCGCTGGCGTGGGTTTGTTGTGGGCGACGCCCCACAGCTTCAGAACCACTGCGTTGTGTCGTTAGAAAAGAAAACGAGTAGGCCGGATTCTTCAATTAGTCACGCCGCTTCATTTGTGATGGACAGAAAAGCCCGTCTGGGTCGGCGCCATTCATCCGGCATCCCTCCACAGGTTGGAGAGTGTTTTTGGATTTAAAACAAAAGAAACTCTGGGTTCAGGCTCCAGCCAAGCGGACCGGGCCTTGAGTTTTAAAGTTTTAAAAGAATCCCTTTCACTCTGCAACAAACCATGAAGGATTGAGGTAATCGCTCAATTTCACCCAAATTGATCTGAAACTGGCGGCAGGACTCCACCGTTCTGTGATGATGAAGGATGTTCCACCGCGGTCCGAACGCTTCACGGGTCACCGACACATCCGGTACCGAGGCTCATGACTTGAATAACTTTGGTGGGTTTTCCCGGAAAACTAACATTCCTGTTCTGGTTCTGCTGAACTAAAACACCCAAAGCATCTGCTGGGGCAGCTCAGTCTTCCATGATCACATGGAACAAGGACATCAAAGCCAACGTCGTCAGATGGTAAAAATAAATCAAATCTACGTAAGTCACAAGGCTCAAAGACATCAAAGACATCAGGGGCCGATGTTACGAAGACATCGAAGCCACCACCATCAGGTGGTGCAAAGACATCAAAGCCGCCCAAATTATATATACATTAAATACATGACACAGAGACATCAAAGTCATCACCGTCTGATTGTACAAAGCCATTTAACCCACTAAAGTCTCGGGGCACAAAGATATTCCAGCCACAACATTCAGATTGGCAAAAATGCATCATGTGCAGATGGCAAAAAGACATCAAAGTCACATGATACAAAGACATCAAAGCCCCCACCATAAGATGGTGAAAATACATAAAGTCACCATGGCCAGATGGTACAAAGACATCAAAGTCAAAACAATCACATGTCACAACGATATCAAAGCCACGATCATCAGATGGTACAACGACATCAAAGTCACCATGGGCCGATGATACAAAGATATCCAGCTGAACTAGGAAGGCAGTTCAATTAGAACAGAATTAGAACAGTCAATGAGAGAAGAGACATTAAAGACACAACAGTCAATCAGTGAAGAGACATTAAAGACACAACAGTCCATCAGTGAAGAGACATTAAAGACACAACAGTCAATGAGAGAAGAGACATTAAAGACACAACAGTCAATCAGTGAAGAGACATTAAAGACACAACAGTCCATCAGTGAAGAGACATTAAAGACACAACAGTCAATCAGAGAAGAGACATTAAAGACACAACAGTCAATCAGAGAAGAGACATTAAAGACACAACAGTCAATCAGAGAAGAGACATTAAAGACACAACAGTCAATCAGAGAAGAGACATTAAAGACACAACAGTCAATCAGAGAAGAGACATTAAAGACACAACAGTCAATCAGAGAAGAGACATTAAAGACACAACAGTCAATCAGAGAAGAGACATTAAAGACACAACAGTCAATCAGAGAAGAGACATTAAAGACACAACAGTCAATCAGAGAAGAGACATTAAAGACACAACAGTCAATCAGAGAAGAGACATTAAAGACATAACAGTCAATCAGAGAAGAGACATTAAAGCCTCACTGAAGTGAGGCTGTGATGTCAGCGTTTTCCTAAGTCTTGTGTTTTGCCGGTTTACATGGAGACAAAAACATTGACGCTTCAAAAGATAATAAAGGTTTCTGTGTGGAACCTCTCTGTTACATTTTACATACTGCACCTTTAAAAGAAGTCTTTCCCTTGCGACGAGCGAACCGCTCAATTTAAGGATGTTCTGGGCTCCGGACCCAGGGGAGCCCTTCAGCCGCTGATGAACGAGGGGCTGCTGCCGTCTCAGAGGTCCGACTTGGACTTCCAGAGCTTTCATACTTAGCAAAGTAACGAGGAGAAAGAGGCTCGGGGGAGCGGCACAAAGACGACCCAAAACAAGGAGAGAGGCGGCCCAGAGCAGGAGCCGGACTCTCCCGGCTGTAGGACTAATAGGACGTGAGAGTTCTGGAAGACGCCGTCGGGGAGGAGGTGGATGTGTGTGTCACGTGAACAACATAAAACCTGGGCCCTGGTTCTGCGTCCAGCCTTCAACACAAGCCCCGCCTCTGTGGCGTCAGGAGTCATAACGTAGCGTTTTTGGTGTTTTTAGAGTTTTAATTGTTTTTGGTGGTTTTGGTGTTTTTAGTGTTTTTAGTGTTTTTAGTGTTTTTAGTGTTTTTAGTGTTTTTTGTGTTTTTTGTGTTTTTTGTGTTTTCAGTGTTTTTGAATTTTTTTGGGTGTTTTTGGTTCTGAATGTTTCCTCACACAGTTGAATGTTTGGGTCTTTCTGAAGAAGCGACCTGAGAGGCTTTTTTGAAAATCATCCTCGCTGCTCTTATTACCTGAGTCCGCTTTCATCTTGTATTCCTCCAGAACTTGTGCGGCCCGACTCCGCTCCAATCTAAACCTGTTCTCAACGAAAGGTAAAAACTTAGGCGTCTGTAACCGGCGCCGGTCTCGCAGAATCAGCAGTCTGGTTGTGGAAACCCAATGAATATGGGTCAGAGGGAAAGTAATGGGTTTGTGTGGGGTCCAAAAATAAGGATTCTGGGCCCAGAAATCCGAGCGGTCTTTACTCAGAGTCAGCGCCGCCGCGAGTTCTAGCATGAAACGGACTTATCCCACAGGAAATCCGGGTCACATGACGCGACGGCGCCTTCCAAGTGTTTGAGCCGGGAAACAGGAGAGATCGGATCAGAGCTTCAGAACTCTTCACGCTACCAGAACCACATAATTACAGATAATTCCTTCAATCTTCTTCTGTCTGTTTCTCTGTTTTCACTTCTGCTTTTTTTTCTTACTGCAAGGTGGAAAAAAATAAGAATAAAATCCGTTTAACTCTTTAATGTCGTCAGAGGGAAACAAAACTTTACCTAAAACAAATATATTTTATTTTTTTACGCCGTTTATTCATTTATTATAAAATAAAAATGATTTATTATTCATTTAGGATTAAACAATGCAAAGTCATAAAGTGATAAATTATTTGGGGGGGGTTGGAAAAGCCCGCGGCCTTGAGGTCTGATCGGGTTCTCATGTTCAGCCAGCAGAACCCCCGCCCCAAAGATCCGAGTCCGGCTCCTGGAGGAGCGTCGGCTCAGCAACGTTACTGGGAGCTGAACCCTGAAGGGATGAGCAGAATCTTAAATCGGTTCTGGACCGGTAAGAAGTGAGGAGGGGCTCAAACCGGGCTGGACTGATCTCATCTCCTCGTATAAGATGGAAGCTGGGCTTCTGTACTGGCTGAAGACCTGAGGGGACTCTCAGACCCTGACAACGGGTCAGAACAATCCAGCCGAGGTGAAACAAAAGCTGGAATGAGCTTCTGGAGAGAGAGAGAGGAAACTCTCTTCTCTAACAGAAAAAACCCAAATCAGTGAAATATGAATTTCTGCTGTAAAATATCACAACTCTACGTCAGATCTCCTGGAGGCGGGTCTTAGGAGGTCCGATTCAACCCACCTGGACTAACAGGTGAGAAATTATAACCCGAAAAAGTCATTCTAGACCTAAAACCGCCCTCTAGTGGCAGAATTATGTAACTGTCTGCTCTCAGAATCAAACCAGTTCTTCCTCACATACAGGTCTATGAGGGAAGAACATTTAAACAGGAAGTAGGTTTTGAATTATTGCGTGAAGATGAAGGAACTGTGGCGGCGGCGATGATGATGATGATTTTATGCTCTACATCTCGTGGACCTTCTTCTTCTGATGGGGGTTCTGCTCTCAGATGATGAAGAGCTGACCCACCTCATCCATCAGACGTGGACGCTGCAAAAGCTTCACTGTGGAGCTTCGCTCGCCCTCCGCCGCCAGTGACCAGCCCCCCCGCTCTCTAGGGGAGAACAATGAATCACTGATTCACAGAAGCTCTGCATGAATCTCCCGCCGCCGCCGCCGCCTGTGAGCCGTGAGGTCGCGGTGGAAGATAAGAACACAAGCGGCGGCGGCGGCGGCGGCGTTTCCACCCAGAGTCTGCATCAACATCCTCAGAAAGAACATTTAAACTCCATGACAAGAAGTTTCTCTAGTAGCCGCTCCTCCAGGCTGTGAAGCCACGCCGTGTGCCGCCGCCCCCACCGCCGTTATAACAGGCTATTGTACTGTTCAAATATCAGAACCGGGTCAGACATTCTTCACTTAATCCTGTGTGGAATATCCGGCGGCTGGGTTTCATTAGCATGAATATTGAGCGGCGCAGAGTTTAACCTATTAAAAATGAATCGCTACCAGTTGGATTGAAGGTTTTCGCCTCAGAGGCTGGAGCTTCGCTCTCAGTGGCGCCCCCTCAGGCCGGCAGCAGGAAGGTCGGCTCAGATGCTCCCGGAAAATCTGAATGCGTCACACTTCCAGTCTGGAATATGAGGACATGAACTAGTCCCACGCTGTCGTCCCCAACAGCAAGGGTCAATCCCCGAAAAGCTCCCAATCCACTGCGTTGTACCATCAATCCCTCAGATAGAACTCCTCACTTTAAATGTAACTCATTATTAACTCAAACAGTCCATAGTGACTCAACCTAACTGTTTCTATGATGTCATCAGTCTGTTCTAGGATCAGATCCCACAGTGACTCTACCTAACTGTTTCTATGATGTCATCAGTCTGTTCTAGGATCAGATCCCACAGTGACTCAACCTAACTGTTTCTATGACGTCATCAGTCTGTTCTAGGATCAGATCCCATAGAGACTCAACCTAACTGTTACTATGATGTCATCAGTCTGTCTAGGATCAGATCCCACAGTGACTCAACCTAACTGTTTCTATGATGTCATCAGTCTGTTCTAGGATCAGATCCCACAGTGACTCAACCTAACTGTTTCTATGATGTCATCAATCTGTTCTAGGATTAGATCCCACAGTGACTCAACCTAACTGTTTCTATGACGTCATCAGTCTGTTCTAGGATCAGATCCCATAGAGACTCAACCTAACTGTTACTATGATGTCATCAGTCTGTCTAGGATCAGATCCCACAGTGACTCAACCTAACTGTTTCTATGACGTCATCAGTCTGTTCTAGGATCAGATCCCATAGAGACTCAACCTAACTGTTTCTATGATGTCATCAGTCTGTTCTAGGATCAGATCCCATAGAGACTCAACCTAACTGTTTCTATGACGTCATCAGTCTGTTCTAGGATCAGATCCCATAGAGACTCAACCTAACTGTTTCTATGATGTCATCAGTCTGTTCTAGGATCATATCCAATAGTGACTCAACCTAACTTTTTCTATGATGTCATCAGTCTGTTCTAGGATCAGATCCCACAGTGACTCAACCTAACTGTTTCTATGATGTCATCAGTCTGTTCTAGGATCATATCCCAGAGTGACTCAACCTAACTGTTTCTATGATGTCATCAGTCTGTTCTAGGATCAGATCTCATAGTGACTCAGACAGAAAGTCACTTTCATAAAAAAAAGAAGAAAAAAGTGAGTAACATATGAGGTGTTAGAGTAAAATATAAGATATACACGTTAGAATTCCTCAAGTTGATTGATTGATTCATGATCTTTAACCACTTATCCCATTCAGGGTCAGGGGGGAGGAGCCTATCACAGCTGAGCTGGAGGCGGGGCACCAGTTGGAAACCATTCCCGCTCATATTCCCTCATACCGTAAAGTTAGAGTCGCCGGTTTTTTGGACTTTGGGAGGAAGCTGGGAACACAGAACCAACGCAGACACGAGGGGAACCGGCAAAGTCCACTCAGAAAGGCAGAGGTGGATTTGAACAAAATGCCTTCCAGCGCCACCTAGAGTCGATTCATCTACACCAAATTCGGACTAAATTGGACCGTCGGTAGAGAAATCATGGCCTAAACTCTTTTGTCGATAAAACTCCCCCCAGTGCTGGAAATATGCAGCTGACTTTTCCAAAAATCAATCCACTTCTTCCTCTCACTGAGGTCTATATGGGTCTAAAACCTGAAAATGATCCTTGTAGTAGTTCTGTGTTCTGTTCCGGGTAAACTGTAAGTTCCTCATCCTAATGTTCAGCTGCATCGTCTTCTCTCCTCGCCAGCAGTCACATGATCGTAAAGAACCTTCTGACGGGTTTGCGAAGCTTCCAGTCCGACCGACAATATTTCCTGGGCCCTGGAAGTGCCGTCGACTGTCAGAAAGTGTGTTCTGTCTGCGGCGCGTAATAAATCCTGCCGGTTTAAGCAACTAATCAATCATCTTTCTTGTTCTTGGCGAAACTGAGTGGAAAAATCAATCCTGGCTCTTCGTCTTGTTTGTGCAGCAATGAGCGCTGAAAGTCCATTATCAAGGTTAATATCGTCACATACGCCGGAGTCACAACGCTGGATGGAGCTAATGGGCTGGAGCCCACACCCCGCCCATTAAGCCCCATTATCACCGCCGTACAAACAACAACAGCCCCTATCCAAACCCGCCGAGCAGCCTCATTATGTGACGGCGAGGACAAACAGCCGCCCTCCCCTCGGAAAGCAGCTGCAGCGACCCGGTCCACAATCTAGGTTCTGTCTGGAGAGGTTTCATCCCCCCCCTGCAGCGATCACACGGAGAACCTTCTCCGTAATGTTCAGAGACAGCAGGTGATTTAATGAGCCGCATGTTCTGGACGAGGTGCACCTGTGCCGAGTCCACCGGAGCGGCACCCGAATGGAGAACAGGTAACAAAGAAAGAGATGGAAAATAAATAGAGAGAGATTAAAAATGACTTCATGGGCAGCAGACTGAAAAGGTGAGACAGGAGACGTAACGACTGCGACATGAATTCGTATTATTGTCGGTGTGAGTCATTATAGGCGTTCAGGATTGGTGCACTGTAAAAAATGAACTAAAAAGAAATACTGCAATCAATGACACACAATTAAATTAAATTGAATTAAATAGTCACAGCTAAAAAAAAATATGGTTGTGACAGACTAACTTTATTTTACCCAGACTGGGATATTCACAAGTTGCAGCAGCAGCAGATTAAAATCTTCACATAAACCGTCACAACAGCGAGATGAAAGTATAAAAACAAGAACAGAAGTGTGACCATAGAGTCCGTTTGCCCGTTGGATGCTGTAGGCGAGTGACAGCGAGGTAGATGATGCTTAAATCTGATTGTGTGGCTTTGATGAAGGTGAGTTTTTGTTGGTCGTCGGTTGGAGAGCGGTTTTAATGTTATGGCTGAAACCTACTTGACTGTTCTGTTGGCTAAAAAAACCAACCCTGAAAATGAGGCAATCTAAGTTGTAGACTGGTGCATCCCCATTTCCTGCCGCCCCACTGCCCTACATGTACTGTACCAATCTTTTCCTGGCACTGACCTGACCCATAATGCACTGGGGACGGGCTGCCGTCCAAACAAACGCAGCCTTCATGTGATTCGGGTTCCAATTAGGCCATTTAGGAGCATCAGGGGTGTAATGATGTGAACGCAGCTGTGGAACAGATGACTCCTCCGTCACAGGGGGAAACGATGAGCGTCCCGGTTCATCCCAGCGAGGATTCCGTGAACCAGTTTGGCTTTATTGGTATTCCGCTCAACAGCTGACCCACTTGCCTTCAGCAGAAACCTTTAGGAATCATCTCTGTGTCAACAATATTTGACTTTTTCCAGAAATAGTTTTTCCAATGAGGGTTTAGCGCCAGTTAATTCTGCTAATGCGATCCATCTGAGAGTTAAAGATCTGGTTTACCCGCTAACGCCGCAGCATGAAGATGATTGAAGTAGCAGCCTTTCAACCTCCGTTAGCATCCAAAACATTAAAGCCTGACGCTTTTAGAGCACTTCATTCACTGCTGAGGTTAAAATAAACTCACGGAACCCACTTACAAAAATGTACTATTGCTCTGATGTAAATGAATAATCCTTAACCTCTTCTTCTCATCAAACATCTCCAAACATATCAGGTGTATCTGCATCACTAAGACAGGTACGACCTAAAATCATTACATCGTACCTGTTACTATGTGTGAGTAATCTGTTACTATGTGTGAGTAATCTGTTACTACGTGTGAGTAATCTGTTACTATGTGTGAGTAATCTGTTACTATGTGTGAGTAATCTGTTACTATGTGTGAGTAATCTGTTACTATGTGTGAGTAATCTGTTACTATGTGTGAGTAATCCGTTACCCTGTGTGAGTAATCTGCTACTACGTGTGAGTAATCTGTTACTACGTGTGAGTAATCTGTTACTATGTGTGAGTAATCTGTTACTATGTGTGAGTAATCTGTTACTATGTGTGAGTAATCCGTTACCCTGTGTGAGTAATCTGCTACTACGTGTGAGTAATCTGTTACTACGTGTGAGTAATCTGTTACTATGTGTGAGTAATCCGTTACCCTGTGTGAGTAATCTGCTACTACGTGTGAGTAATCTGTTACTACGTGTGAGTAATCTGTTACTATGTGTGAGTAATCTGTTACTACGTGTGAGTAATCTGTTACTATGTGTGAGTAATCTGTTACTGTGTGAATAATCTGTTACTGTGTGTGAGTAATCTGTTACTATGTGTGAGTAATCTGTTACTATGTGTGAGTAATCTGTTAATACGTGTGAGTAATTTGTTACTATGTGTGAGTAATCTGTTAATACGTGTGAGTAATTTGTTACTATGTGTGAGTAATCTGTTACTACGTGTGAGTAATTTGTTACTATGTGTGAGTAATCTGTTAATACGTGTGAGTAATTTGTTACTATGTGTGAGTAATCTGTTACTACGTGTGAGTAATTTGTTACTATGTGTGAGTAATCTGATATATAGATATCGGTCCTGCTGCTGGGTTCTTGTCCTTCTACGATCCTGTCCAGGTCTCCCGGGGAACCGAACCGTCTCCCGGTACCTCCTTCAGTCACGGAAATGTTCTGTGGCCACCACCTTCAGAACCAGAACCTTCTTTGGGGTTGTCCTGCTGGATGCCTCCCTTGTCCACCTGGTGGCGCTTTCGTCAGAACCAAAGCAGCTGGAACTGATCCAGTCCCTTTAGCTTCCTGACTGGACCGATCCAGATCCCAGAGGTTTAACTCCTTTCCTGATGAGTGTATGT
>JBBDHG010000397.1:47500-55000 GCA_037951165.1 Lophius americanus
GGGCCACAGAACTCCAGACAGACGCTTCTTCTCGCCATCTGAAGACCATGTTCCTCTCACATCTCTGGCAGGATCACCCCCCCCCTGTGAATCCCACCTCGGTCCTCCTGATGCTCCTCGGCGTGGAGATGTGATCTACACTCACTGTCATGGGTTGGGACTCATCACAGCCTCCACTCTGAGAAGCTCTGCTGTAATCTATTACAAACTGGATGTGTGCTGAGGAGGAAACATCTCCGGAGGGTGTGAGGATGAAGATGCCTGCAGCTGCCGATGCAATGTGAAATGTGACGTCATAATAACGCCGGTAAATTGGTGACCAGTCGGTTCTGGATCCTACCTGGAAGAGGCGCAGGATGTTGGCCACCATGATGGACACCGAGCTGGCTGAAGCTCCTACGACCCCGACAACTTTCTCGGGCTTGACGAACACCGGCGGCTCCCCGTTGGTACACCTCACGTCCGACGTGTCCTTCTGGATGAGCGCCTGCACGAACGTCAGGGACTGTTCCAGCGCGTACGTGTCCCTGGAGCAGGTGTCCAGGATCCGGGCGCCGAGGGTGACGTTGGGCAACAGCTCTTCGTCACTGTTGATCTGATCTAGGGCATACATCATCGCCTCCAGCCGGTGGATGCCGTTCTCCTTCTTGATGTCCCCGCACGGCATCCCCGGGACCCCTCTGGCGTGGACCGGGAAGAGCCCCCCGAGCGTCACGTCGCCCTCCACCCGGATCGAGTGCGGTGCGTAAATCTCCTGGGAGCCGGCCAGATCCACAAACGCGTGAACCATCCACAACACCCGGACTGCAAAACCCGGTTTGAGCGGATCCGAGCCCATTTTGATCCAAACTCTCAAACAGAAAAAAAGAAATCCACCTTCAGGAGAGACTTTTATAAATGTATTTTAGGATAGTTCTTTAAATCCAGCAGCAGAGTTCATTCTTACCCACGAGCCAGCAGCTACTCACAATCCAAAAAAGAGAGAAAACACGCGTCCACGCGGAATTAGAAGCAGGTGTGGAGGTTCCGGACTACCGTAATCCCGCAGGTTGAGCCGTCACGCGCGCACAAACCGGCCGAAGTGTGCGCAAAGCCGCCGCCGCCGCCGCCGCTGCTGCTGCAGGCAGCCGCGCTCGCGCTCGCTTGTTGCTCGAACATCCATAGAGGGATTTCTGAGTGGGAGGGGGGGCAAAACAGGGACACACCATCCGTGGAAGAGGAAAGAGAAACACTCAGATAACTCCGAGAGGAAAACCCGGTATTCCGTTTTTTGGATCGCAGCCCTCCTGCAGCTCTGATGTCATGTTTCACAAAGACTATCTCTAATAATGACTATGATCAGAAGAAAGGTTCTTCTGCTCCAGACCCGAGAGAAGGTGTGAAGATATGTGGAGCCCGTCCCCCTCACAGTCCGGGTCCGCCTCCTGAGCGGGGGTCTGGAATCCGATCCTGCGCGCGGAGTAAGGAGCGGAGGAGTGTTGCGTTCAGGGTTTCTGCACCGAAACTGTCCGACATCCAGAGAGAGAGAGATCCTCACATCCTCCTCCTCCTCCTCCTCCTCCCCCCCTCTCTCTCTCTCTCTCTCGTCCACCAAACCCTCTCTCGTATTCACGCGCGTGGGTGGATGGTGCGTGTTCTTGTAATTATCAGGTTCTCGCAGCAGAAACACAAACACGACCTTTATTTCCGTAGAATTGTGGAATAATTCCTGTAATTTTCTTCTTTTATGAACGGATGAACTCCTGATGAAGGTGCACTTCACCCAAAGCTGCAGCAAACACGAAACATACATTTAAAAACGTATTATATATTAAAAACAGATTATAAAAGTAGATTATTGACAGCGTACAATATATAATATCACAGATAATTATTGTAAACTAACTTTAGTCACTGGATACGATGAACCTCATCATGGAAAATAAGTCTATGGACTAGAATGACATAAATATGTCAAATAAAATGTGTCGATGATTCAGAATGAAGTGGTGTGACATCATTTATATATTTATACTTAACTCTTTAATGCTCGTAAGACTGAACCTGTTTGTAATACGACCCAGAAACAACAGGTTTGGGCTAAAGAGTAAGGGGCCGAGGACGGAGCCCTGGGAGACGCCGCAGGTCAAAGGGGCCACAGAGGAGGAGGCTTAAACTCTGACTGGTGAGAAAGTCCTCTCTGATAAGTTGGACATAATCTGGACGTATTAAATCGTGTTTGGAGTAACTAAACCGAATTATGTAACTTCATACGAACAGAAAAAGTCTAAAAAGGGTCAAATAGTTTTTTAAAAACATACTTTACCACAAGTGTGAGCTAATCTAATTATAGCTAACATGTTCCATGAAATACAAAATGTACATTTTTAAGCCTCATGTTGTTGTTTTTTACAGTGTAAAAACATGCTTGACCCAATATTTTGTTCTTTTATTCTAAAATATGGTTGAAAATGTAAAATAAATGCCACACAGGAATGAAATACATCAAAGGAATAATGGAAAAATAATCAAATATTTTAAATAATTTCTGTGAAATGACGGCACTGTAAAAACTAACGAAAAGAAAAAACCTAGAACCAGAAGTTTGACCGCTCCAAGAATTCTTTTGAGGTCATGTGACCCGCCTTCATTTTAGGAATATAAATTCTAATTCTGAAACGAGTCAGAACAAACGGACAAAACGTGCCGCTGAAACGTTCGGTTGGCGATGTTGTACCGTTATTCAGATATGTCCGATCATTTTGGAAAAGCTCCCTCTAGTGAAAAAACTATGAACTAAGAGAGTTAAATCTGATAAATAGAAGTTAGATCCACTTGAGTCGATTCGTCGGCACCAAATTTGGACCGAATCGGACAAACGGCTGAGAAATGATGGCCGAAGACATTTGGAGATAATGTTCCCCCTAGTGTTGGAAATATATAACCGATCTTTCCTGACATCACTCCAGTTCTTCCTCACACTGGGGTCTAAGCAGGCATGAAATATAAAATAATTGAGTTATGCCGCTAACAAGAAGAACGTGACTTAATAAAAGAAAGTTTTCAAGGACAGAATAAAACATCCAATAAAATAACACAACAACAACAACAACATAGAAAAAAGATGGTGACATAATAATAAGAGAAACTATTCAGGCGTCGCCTCCATCAGCCATTTAATGGAACTTGACTCGTTTTATTTTCACCGTTTCTTACCTTCACAGCTGAACGGGTCGGTTCCCCCGGCTGACTCAGCCTCGGGCTCCAGGCAGGAACCCCCCCGTCCTGAACGTCCCCCCCAGAACGAGTAAAAGAATGTGTCTGTAATTTTCCATTCCTTGTTTTAGTTTTCCTCTACATTCCGTCACAAACGCTGCGACAGGATGTCAGACAGATGTTAACGCTGGAAACTGTTTTAGATTCCATCTGTGGGGATGATGTGTTCCTACAGACCTGTCTGTCTGTCTGTCTGTCTGTCTGTCTGTCTGTCTGTCTGACTGTCTGTGTGTCTGTCTGTGAGTGTGTGTGTGTGTGTGTGTGTGTGTGTGTGTGTGTTTGTGTGTGTGTGTGTGTGTGTGTTCGTGTGTGTGTGTGTCTGTCTGTGAGTGTGTGTGTGTGTGTGTTCGTGTGGGTGTGTGTGTGTTCGTGTGTGTGTGTGTGTGTTCGTGTGTGTGTGTGTGTGTGTGTTCGTGTGTGTGTGTTTGTGTAGGTAACCTGCCTTAAAGAAACCACGCCACCCTTTATATTTCCCCTGAGCGCTAATGCTAACGCGGCGCTAACGGAGCTAAACGCTGGACTTCCGTCACTGAGTCGAGCTCAGAGTGAAGGAGAAAGTGACATCAGAGGGAAAGAGTCCGAGACAGGACATAAAAGCTGCGGGGAAACCAGGACATCCGGGTTCGGCCCCGATGTGGAGAGTTCAGAACCGAAGACGAAGGACGTGACGACGGCGATGCCTTCAGGTTTCATCATGGAAGCATCAATAAATCCACAAACAGGAAAAAGGAGAAGATCCCAGAAGTTTAAAGATGGTTCAACTTTGACTTTGGGTTAGAACTTTGTACTTAGCCGTCAAAACGTAGATGAGGGTCAAAGGTGAGTCTTTGAGATTGACAAATGATGAAGACGAACTTACTCCTCTTCCCTCTAACTTGTAAATCTTAAATGAAGTCAGGATTATGCGTCACGCCAAGTTTCAGGAAGTAAACTTTCTCCCTCTGCTACAAAGAACGCCGGTGGGCGGATCCAAGGACCCGCCGACAGGATGTGTGGAATTCTGATGTTACACTGTAAAAAAAAAAGATCTGTGTCATATACGATAAAAGTTTGTAGTTGTGTAAAAGTGACGGAAAAAAAAAAAGTAGTAAATTGGATGAATGACCGACAGAAATGAACAAAAAAAATACCAAAATATCTCAAGCAAGTATTATCGTACACTTAACGATATATTCTACCAAAATAACAGATTTTACTGGTATTTATGTTTGAATGTACCGTTAAAATAAATGTAACATTTAGCTAGAGAATAACTTTGGTTCTAAATGTTGAGGTACAAGATTTAAAATACGTCTGAATTTATTGTCATTTAATGCAATTTTATGAAATACTTTGTACGGTAAAAAAGTTTACAGTAGACCCTCTTTTTAGGTCGCATTTGACCATAATATCATGAGAATGTTCACTGTTTGTCTTTTACAGTGAAGTTCTAGCGACCACAGAAGTCTGCTGCTGCGGCTGAAGCTCATAAAATATCACATAAGGCATTCTTTCTTTTTTATACTAGTGACGTTTCTGTGGAATGTGTCTCATTTATCAATTTACTCCCGCTCTAACCGCTCTAAGCCATAAGTCGGCCTAAAATGAACACGATTGGAAAACTGCGCTGTGTGGTTTCGTAATGTTACGGAGAATCCCTATTCTTGCCCTCAAAGTTCACGGTTACAACGCTGCAGCGTAATCGTCCTGACAACAGTGACAGGAAGTGATGTCACAAATCTGAACAGGAAACAGAATGAAGAAATCAAAGCTGGAAAGAAGAGCAGTTTTTACGGACGCACAGAAGAAGCTCCGCCTCGTGTGGCGGCTCGATTTACAGTTTGGCACCTGAAGTTAGAGTCGACCGTCGTGTTCATCACTTCATCACTAGTGATGAAGATGAACGACAGAAATCAGTGGAAGCTGGTTCAGACCGAAAACTAAATATTAACTATAGTAGAATAAGAAACAAGGAATGTCAAAATCATCACTTCTTGGAAAAATAGTCCAGAACTTTCAAACAACAACATAATGAGTGACCGACCCACTTACCTGTCTACCTACCTGTCTACCTACCTGTCTACCTGCCTGTCTACCTGCCTGTCTACTTATATACCCACTTACCTGTCTATTTACCTGCCTACCTGTCTATCTACCTACCTACCTGTCTATCTACCTACCTACCTGTCTATCTACCTGCCTGTCTACCTAGCTATCTAAATCCGACTAACAGTTGACAAAACAGAACACTCCAGTTCTTCCTCGCTCTCAGTTCTATGCCGGGAGAACATTTGAAAATAAAATCGTTTCGGAGGTATCGCGTTAAGAGGAAAACGGCGTGCGGCGACAACGATTGTATGACCTCCCAGAACTTCTCTAAGCATCAAGGTCCCGCTGGCCTTCAGCAACAGATTAGAGTTAGGGGTTAGGGTTAGGGTTAGGGGTTAGGGGTTAGGGTTAGAGGTTAGAGGTTAGGGGTTAGAGGTTAGGGTTAGGGGATAGGGGTTAGGGTCAGGGGTTAGGGTTAGAGTTTAGAGGTTAGGGTTAGAGGTTAGGGTTAGGCGTTTGGGTTAGGGGTTAGGGTTAGGGGTTAGGGGTTAGGTTTAGAGGTTAGGGTTAGGGGTTAGGGGTTAAAGGTTAGGGGTTAGGGTTAGGGTTAGGTGACCTGAACATTTTAATCCCACCTTAATCTGGGAGGAGTTTATTTCTCCTTAAGAACTCAGTTCTCAGAGCTGCAGTTTTTCTCAGGTCGAATCTTTCCTCTAATCGCTGACGGCATCATCGGGTCTAACCGTGAGAAACGACCGGGTCCCTCCGTGTTTACATTCCTCCAACCATCGGCCGGAACCATCCGTCACGATTCCGCCGTCCGCCAAAAATAAAGATAATCACATTTAACTCCTGTTAACTGCGAGGCGTCATTAATTTCACTCACGCTCCATCACCGCTTAACGGCAATTCATTTATCGGAGGAAAGGTCAGTTTGGGTTCGGGAGCGGCCGGTTCTGCTCAGTACACTCATCTCATGCACACCTACAGTAGAACACGGAGCCGTCAGAACCTGATTATTACCGCTGGTACCGCCTCCGGACACGCGTCCGGAGGCGGTACCAGCGGCGCTCGCGGCGAACCCGGGTTTTTTTCAGATGTCTGAAGAAGAAGCTGTGGTGTTGGCGTGGCGCCAGCGACGTGTCCTTGAGCCCTGAAGGTTTTTTTTAGGGGTTCCCCAAAAGAGGAAGAAAACCGGATCCGAAGAAGTGAAACGACGGCAGATGTTCCACCAGGTGGAAGAAGAGACACCCCTTAAGTAAGAGGAAGCAGATATCAACAACTTCCTGTACGACCCGCATTCCAAAGAAGACGGGACGCCATTAAAAACATCATGAAATACTAAAGGTTCTATAAAGTAAAGATTCTATCTGGAGGTTCTGATTATGTTTAGCTGTTTTTTTTAAACATTATACTTCTAAAAACATAAATCTATGATTAATGGACTCACTGAGAACAAGATTGTTATGATCCTCATTATTTATTACATATATATTATATATCTGAAATACTTATTATTCATATTTTAACCACATTAATCTGATATTCCCCAACTGTCCCTTTTAATATTCTTGTATAAATGATATATATAAGTAGAAGAACACTCAGAGAACTCAAACCTCCTCTAAGGAACAACCGTTATTACCAGCCTCTACATCTACCGACAACTCCAACAAACTCTCTGAGTATCTATCAAATACTCTGTAGCCCCTCTGCCTTCCACTTCAGCGTCTCTGTTCAGTCCACTGAGCCCCACTGTTCAGCATCTTTATAAAGGACACTTCAACGTGGACCAGCGGGGTCGGGGTTGGAACCACCGACCTTCAGATAACTGGCCGACCAACCGCTCTTCCTCCTAGCGTCGGAAACATAGAAGTGACCTTTCCCAAAATCAATCCAGAAAAAACTTCCCGACAGTTTATCCGGATCTTTAACAAAACTGAACGAGTTTTTCTTTCGTCCTCCATCTTCCTGCCAAGTTTCACCGAATCCATCCGTCAAGTAGTTTATAGATGACAAACAGGAAAGCCAAAAGTCCACAAAAATCTCTGAGGGCGAGCAAAAAAGGTCGGCAGAAACTCGCCGCCTTCTCCGCTGAGTAGAAAAGTCAAACAGAGATTAAACTTTGGTCAGAATTGTTTTAGGAACATTTGATGTCTTCTAATGTCAGAACTATCCACACAGAAGTGCTGAATGATTTGATGGAGGAGCAAAGAG
>JBBDHG010000397.1:60000-75000 GCA_037951165.1 Lophius americanus
TGCGTCTAAGGAGATGCGTTTAAGGAGATGCGTTTAAGGAGATGCGTTTAAGGAGATGCGTCTAAGGAGATGCGTTTAAAGAGATGCGTTTAAGGAGATGCGTCTAAGGACATGCGTTTAGAGAGATGCGTTTAAGGAGATGCCTCTAAGGAGATGCGTTTAAAGAGATGCGTTTAAGGAGATGCGTTTAAGGAGATGCGTTTAAGGAGATGCGTTTAAAGAGATGCGTTTAAGGAGATGCGTTTAAGGAGATGCGTTTAAGGAGATGCGTTTAAGGAGATGCGTTTAAGGAGATGCGTCTAAGGACATGCGTTTAGAGAGATGCGTTTAAGGAGATGCGTTTAAGGAGATGCGTTTAAAGAGATGCGTTTAAGGAGATGCGTTTAAGGAGATGCGTTTAAGGAGATGCGTCTAAGGACATGCGTTTAGAGAGATGCGTTTAAGGAGATGCGTTTAAGGAGATGCGTTTAAGGAGATGCGTTTAAGGAGATGCGTCTAAGGAGATGCGTTTAAGGAGATGCGTTTAAGGAGATGCGTTTAAGGAGATGCGTCTAAGGAGATGCGTTTAAGGAGATGCGTCTAAGGAGATGCGTTTAAAGAGATGCGTTTAAGGAGATGCGTTTATGGAGATGCGTTTAAGGAGATGCTTTTAAGGAGATGCGTCTAAGGACATGCGTTTAGAGAGATGCGTTTAAGGAGATGCGTTTAAGGAGATGCGTTTAAGGAGATGCGTTTAAGGAGATGCGTCTAAGGAGATGCGTTTAAGGAGATGCGTTTAAGGAGATGCGTTTAAGGAGATGCGTCTAAGGAGATGCGTTTAAGGAGATGCGTCTAAGGAGATGCGTTTAAAGAGATGCGTTTAAGGAGATGCGTTTATGGAGATGCGTTTAAGGAGATGCTTTTAAGGAGATGCGTTTAAGGAGATGCGTTTAAGGAGATGCGTCTAAGGAGATGCGTTTAAAGAGATGCGTTTAAGGAGATGCCTTTAAGGAGATGCGTTTAAGGAGATGCGTCTAAGGAGATGCGTTTAAAGAGATGCGTTTAAGGAGATGCGTGTAAGGAGATGCGTTTAGAGAGATGCGTTTAAGGAGATGCGTTTAAAGAGATGCGTTTAAGGAGATGCGTTTAAGGAGATGCGTTTAAGGAGATGCGTTTAAGGAGATGAGTTTAAGGAGATGCGTTTATGGAGATGCGTTTAAGGAGATGCTTTTAAGGAGATGCGTTTAAGGAGATGCGTTTAAGGAGATGCGTCTAAGGAGATGCGTTTAAAGAGATGCGTTTAAGGAGATGCGTTTAAGGAGATGCGTTTAAGGAGATGCGTCTAAGGAGATGCGTTTAAAGAGATGCGTTTAAGGAGATGCGTTTAGAGAGATGCGTTTAAGGAGATGCGTTTAAAGAGATGCGTTTAAGGAGATGCGTCTAAGGAGATGCGTTTAAGGAGATGCGTCTAAGGAGATGCGTTTAAGGAGACGCGTTTAAGGAGATGCATTTAAGGAGATGCATCTAAGGAGATGCGTTTAAGGAGATGCGTCTAAGGAGATGCGTTTAAGGAGATGCGTCTAAGGAGATGCGTTTAAGGAGATGCGTCTAAGGAGATGCGTTTAAGGAGATGCGTCTAAGGAGATGCGTTTAAGTAGATGCGTTTAAGGAGATGCGTTTAAGGAGATGCGTTTAAGGAGATGCGTTTAAGGAGATGCGTCTAAGGAGATGCGTTTAAGGAGATGCGTTTAAGGAGATGCGTTTAAGGAGATGCGTCTAAGGAGATGCGTTTAAGGAGATGCGTCTAAGGAGATGCGTTTAAAGAGATGCGTTTAAGGAGATGCGTTTATGGAGATGCGTTTAAGGAGATGCTTTTAAGGAGATGCGTTTAAGGAGATGCGTTTAAGGAGATGCGTCTAAGGAGATGCGTTTAAAGAGATGCGTTTAAGGAGATGCGTTTAAGGAGATGCGTTTAAGGAGATGCGTCTAAGGAGATGCGTTTAAAGAGATGCGTTTAAGGAGATGCGTGTAAGGAGATGCGTTTAGAGAGATGCGTTTAAGGAGATGCGTTTAAAGAGATGCGTTTAAGGAGATGCGTTTAAGGAGATGCGTTTAAGGAGATGCGTTTAAGGAGATGAGTTTAAGGAGATGCGTTTATGGAGATGCGTTTAAGGAGATGCTTTTAAGGAGATGCGTTTAAGGAGATGCGTTTAAGGAGATGCGTCTAAGGAGATGCGTTTAAAGAGATGCGTTTAAGGAGATGCGTTTATGGAGATGCGTTTAAGGAGATGCTTTTAAGGAGATGCGTTTAAGGAGATGCGTTTAAGGAGATGCGTTTAAGGAGATGCGTCTAAGGAGATGCGTTTAAAGAGATGCGTTTAAGGAGAAGCGTGTAAGGAGATGCGTTTAGAGAGATGCGTTTAAGGAGATGCGTTTAAAGAGATGCGTTTAAGGAGATGCGTTTAAGGAGATGCGTTTAAGGAGATCCGTCTAAGGAGATGCGTTTAAAGAGATGCGTTTAAGGAGATGCGTCTAAGGACATGCGTTTAGAGAGATGCGTTTAAGGAGATGCGTTTAAGGAGATGCGTTTAAGGAGATGCGTTTAAGGAGATGCGTCTAAGGAGATGCGTTTAAGGAGATGCGTTTAAGGAGATGCGTCTAAGGAGATGCGTTTAAGGAGATGCGTCTAAGGAGATGCGTTTAAAGAGATGCGTTTAAGGAGATGCGTTTATGGAGATGCGTTTAAGGAGATGCTTTTAAGGAGATGCGTTTAAGGAGATGCGTTTAAGGAGATGCGTCTAAGGAGATGCGTTTAAAGAGATGCGTTTAAGGAGATGCGTTTAAGGAGATGCGTTTAAGGAGATGCGTCTAAGGAGATGCGTTTAAAGAGATGCGTTTAAGGAGATGCGTGTAAGGAGATGCGTTTAGAGAGATGCGTTTAAGGAGATGCGTTTAAAGAGATGCGTTTAAGGAGATGCGTTTAAGGAGATGCGTTTAAGGAGATGCGTTTAAGGAGATGAGTTTAAGGAGATGCGTTTATGGAGATGCGTTTAAGGAGATGCTTTTAAGGAGATGCGTTTAAGGAGATGCGTTTAAGGAGATGCGTCTAAGGAGATGCGTTTAAAGAGATGCGTTTAAGGAGATGCGTTTAAGGAGATGCGTTTAAGGAGATGCGTCTAAGGAGATGCGTTTAAAGAGATGCGTTTAAGGAGATGCGTTTAGAGAGATGCGTTTAAGGAGATGCGTTTAAAGAGATGCGTTTAAGGAGATGCGTCTAAGGAGATGCGTTTAAGGAGATGCGTCTAAGGAGATGCGTTTAAGGAGACGCGTTTAAGGAGATGCATTTAAGGAGATGCATCTAAGGAGATGCGTTTAAGGAGATGCGTCTAAGGAGATGCGTTTAAGGAGATGCGTCTAAGGAGATGCGTTTAATGAGATGCGTCTAAGGAGATGCGTTTAAGGAGATGCGTCTAAGGAGATGCGTTTAAGGAGATGCGTCTAAGGAGATGCGTTTAAGTAGATGCGTTTAAGGAGATGCTTTTGTCATGTTTGTTAATTGAAAGCCCTCAGTGAGCGTCGCACTTTTCTGAATCCTGTGTGTTGATTGGCCCGGTGGGGCGGAGGGCTGACGGACGGAGAGACTTCCTGTTGGTCTTCATGATCAAAGCATCGTGATGACGTCACCTCTGGTTTCTCTCTTTGGTCACGCCCTTCTCTCTAAACTCATCGGAGGCTGCTTTGTTCTAAAAGTTGAGATTGGAATTTCGTTTGTACCAATCAGCCATAACATTAAAACCATCTGCTTCAAATAGAAAGGTTCCTTTTTTGCTGCCGAGGCACCTCTGTGATGTCACTGTGAGTTCTGGCTGCTCGCCATCAGAACCAGCGCTAACCTTTTCAGCAGAGGGATCCTCCAGTCAACTCATCCGCACCGTATTTGGAGTTAATCCAAAATTAAGGCCTGAATTGTGAGACTTTTGAGAAAGCGCTCCCTCTTGTGGTGGAAATATTCAACCGACCTTTCCAAAATCCCTCCAGTTCTTCCTCACACCAGGCTCTATGTGGGGATAAGATTTGAAAACAATCCGTGAAAGTCCTTGAGATGCGTCAACTGAAGAACGCGGCGGCGTTGATACGTCGACCTTCTCGTCCTCCCTCCTCTTCTCCATCTCTTCCGATCCCGACCCGGCAGCTGGATTATTTATCGCTAAGTCGGCGTCCTGTCCCCCGGCGTCTGGGTTGACCTCGACCTGACACGATGTGTGACGGCGCCGTGATTAAAGGAAACGAGAGATAGAGGCTTAATTTTCTGCCCTTTAAGGAGGGAGAGGAGAACACAGAGAGCGGGCGATGAAGGCGGAGATGAAGAGCATTGATAGGGACGAGTAAACACAGAGATCAGCGACGAAGCAGGAAATCAATTCGGCCAGTCTAGAACGCAGCGGCGTCGATAACCCCGCCCCTCAGACAAAGACTTAAGGTCAAAGCCGGCAAACTTGAAAGAATGAAAATGATCGATTGAGTTGTCTCAGTAAAAGTCACTTCCTGTTTGAATACAGCTTCCAACCGCAAAGTCATACAGGGGAGGCGGGGTCTTTGAATAACTGGAATATTCTTAACTACATTTCTTCGTATACTTTTAGTTCGCCATGTTGGTTCAGACGTCTGGAGAAGGATTTCAGATCGTAAGGTGTTACTGTGTTTTGGCAAATGGAAGATCGTACTTCGAAGAAGAAAACCGTCAAAGCAAACATGAAACTCCTTTGATGTAGAATCCTCCCAGCAGCCCAGAGGATTCAACTCGGCTCAGCGCCGCCAGCCTCCCTCCCAGCAGCCCAGAGGATTCATTGTTTCTGTCGAACAACACCGCAAATACCACGACACATGAAGAAAAACCGCTGCAAATACCACGACATATGAAGAAAACCCGCTGCAAATACCACGACAAATGAAGAAAACCCGCTGCAAATACCACGACACATGAAGAAAACTCGCTGCAAATACCACGGCACATGAAGAAAACCCGCTGCAAATACCACGACAAATGAAGAAAACCCGCTGCAAATACCACGACACATGAAGAAAACACGCTGCAAATACCACGACATATGAAGAAAACTCGCCTCAAATACCACGACACATGAAGAAAACCTGCTGCAAATACCATGACGAATGAAGAAAACCCGCTGCAAATACCACGACACATGAAGAAAACACGCTGCAAATACCACGACATATGAAGAAAACTCGCTGCAAATACCACGACACATGAAGAAAACACGCTGCAAATACCACAAGACATGAAGAAAACACGCTGCAAATACTACAAGACATGAAGAAAACCTGCTGCAAATACCACAAGACATGAAGAAAACACGCTGCAAGGAGAAAATACATGAGTATTGTACTTATTTACTTACCACCCCTGTTTAAAAATTTTTGCTTTTTTATTTTTTTTGCTTCTTGCTGAAGCAGTAACTCACCTTTAACCCCTGAGGAAAGAATCCGCCCTCTTCTGAAGAAACACACAAATAAAAACCTCACGCACATTCTTTGATGGAACCGCCGGAGCTGCAGCAGGTGACGGAGGGTTTTCATGCAGGGAAAGAAAAACATGGGCCTCATGAGGACCGGTTAAATGAAGAGAACCGATTTCATTACGTTTC
Source organism: Lophius americanus (assembly GCA_037951165.1). NCBI lineage: Eukaryota > Metazoa > Chordata > Actinopteri > Lophiiformes > Lophiidae > Lophius > Lophius americanus. The sequence continues at coordinate 65,646 of JBBDHG010000397.1, forward strand.
ACTGCTTGTATGATTGTAGGTGACAAATAACGTCTTCTTCATCTTCTTCATCTTCTTCTTCTTCTTCTTCTAAAACAGGTTTTTGGGTCTTTAAGGGGTCACTGAAATCCTAACCGCTCCTGGGGGGAACCCCTCCAGTCGGAACCAGGATGTCAGACGTTACACGTTGGGTTATTTTGACTAATCTTTCAAAGAAAAGAAATGCAGATATTCTGAAAACGACCCATTTTATAAACGGGTTAATTGGCAGAACGAAGCCGTGCGGCGGTTCAGTCCGTTCATCTGCTCCGCCGCCCTTTAATCAGGGAAATGTACGGCAAGGCATGACAGCGAACAGGAGATGAAGTAATAATCCCCCATAATCCACCTGTTTCTATGACGGAGGGGGGGGGGGCTTGACATGATGAGTCATCCGTGCGATTTATGGACTTTATGTTTCATGTCGGTGTAAATCCCTGAGCCCCGGCAGTAATTAGCAAAAACATGCTCATCAGATGTTTTCGTTCCTCTGCAGCCCGGAAACATGAAGATTCTTCTGGCTTCAGACGGAGACGCCGCTCCACCCGCTCCACCGCCGCTCCACCCGCTCCACCGCCGCCTCCTGTGGCCCCCGGCGTTTAATATGACTATCCATGTGTGATTCACACCTAAGTGTGTTTTCTCTCTCTGCTCTGCGTCCGACTTAATAAGTCCCAAAGTCGTGACTAACTCTCATTTAAATAAAGTTAATATAATCCTGATCATTTAAATAAAGTTAATATAATCGTGATCATTTAAATAAAGTTAATATAATCGTGATCATTTAAATAAAGTTAATATAATCCTGATCATTTAAATAAAGTTAATATAATCCTGATCATTTAAATAAAGTTAATATAATCGTGACGTGAAATATGCATTTGACCTTTCCCAAAATCAAACCAGTTCTTCCTCGTACTAAGGTGGATAAGGTCTGCTTGTTGAAGAGAACTCTTAACCAGCATCACAAGTACTGACTTCTGTTGTCGCCATGGCGACGTGTTGACAACGGTCAGAACGTCCCAAACGTCGTGTTCAGAGTTCTCAGCAGGTATAAACACGTCGTTTACTGCAGCCTCTTTGCATGTTTGGGTCATAATTAACTTTATTTGTTGTTTTCACGACGTTGATTAAAGTTTTACTCTAAGTCAGGTGACTGCGTGAGTCGGAAGTTAGGCGACGCTAATGCGGCTAATCAGAATGTCATGAGACGTTTGTGTGACAAATGTGTTTTAGTCACTAAATGAAGCCGTAAAAGAGCGTCCAGGGAGACATGACTTAAAAGTGTCCCTCGCATGTTGTCATATTTATGTCTGCGGGGCGATTGAACCTGTGGGCCACCGTATTTCTGACATTCTCATCATAAAGAAAAACACGTCTATTCTCCAACCAACACCTTTGTCCAGAATCTATAAACTCTTGGATTCACTCGACCGTTTCTGCGTCTTTGCAGACATTAAGGAATAGTTTCCTGCAGTGATCCAGAACCTCCCATGTTCCAGATATCGACCTTCTCCAGCCAAACAGACGTCAGCCATTGATCCGCTCCCAGTAATACTTCATTTCACAACCATAAAAAGGTCGATTCCGCAGTAAAAGCCCAACGCTGGGAAAAAAAAAACCCCTGAAGGTTGAAAGTGTTGCGTTTGGAAAATATCGAGTGGATCATATGATCAAATCTCACGCTGTCAGGAATCACCACTGCCTCGCGTTACAGCGCGGACGACTTCAGCGTGACGGCTTCTCCAGACTCTAATATCCCGTCAGCGGCTTCTATTTTCTGAAGAACCTCCCATCCTCTGTCCTTCTGCCGCCTGTCCTCCCATCGCCTGTCCTCCCATCGCCTGTCCTACCATCGCCTGTCCTCCTCCCATCGCCTGTCCTCCCGCCGCCTGTCTTCCCATCACCTGTCCTCCTCCCATCGCCTGTCCTCCCATCACCTGTCCTCCTGCCGCCTGTCCTCCCATCACCTGTCCTCCCGCCGCCTGTCCTCCCATCACCTGTCCTCCCGACGCCTGTCCTCCCATCACCTGTCCTCCCGCCGCCTGTCCTCCCATCACCTGTCCTCCTGCCGCCTGTCCTCCCATCACCTGTCCTCCCGCCGCCTGTCCTCCCATCACCTGTCCTCCCGCCGCCTGTCCTCCCATCACCTGTCCTCCCGTCGCCTGTCCTCCCATCACCTGTCCTCCCGCCGCCTGTCCTCCCATCACCTGTCCTCCCGCCGCCTGTCCTCCCATCGCCTGTCCTCCCATCGCCTGTCCTCCCGCCTCCTATCCTCCCGTCACCTGTCCTCCTCCCATCGCCTGTCCTCCCGCTGCCTGTCCTCCCGCTGCCTGTCCTCCCGCTGCCTGTCCTCCCGTCGCCTGTCCTCCCGTCGCCTGTCCTCCCGCTGTCTGTTGTCCTTCATAGCAGCGGTGTGGTTGGTCACATGACCTCCTTTAAGGCGTCAATGTCTCGAGGTGCGTCAGAACGGAAACCCTGGGCAGGAAGTACTAGAGGAGGACAGACAGCGACTTTTGCAGTGAATGGAAAAACATTTAATAAGCTGTAAAATATCATTTTATGACATAAGTTTGAGTCTTTTTATGGCTTTATGGCTTATAAACGGCAGAATTGAGTCGAGCCCTACATGCTGCTCATCTAAAGCTCACACAAAGGTACATTTTTACCTTCACTCCTTACATGATGCATAATTAAGACAGAATTATGGCACAAGTGCTCAGTGCTCATTTTTACAGTGCGTTTTTTCCTTTTGTACTTCTTCATATGAAGACTTATATGTCCAAACATCGTGGACATGTGGAGAACTCAAAAGAAGAAATTTAAATCTAATAAAGAATCAGGTTCTTTATTCTATCCCTGAAAAGGATGTTTAATGGAATCGTCGCGGCCGACGCCGCAGGTCCTTCATATTAACGTCAAAACTCAAAAACCTTTTCAGGGATCATTTTCAAATGTTGAACTACTGTAGACCTTAGTGCGAGGAAGAACTGGAGTGATTTAAGGACAGGTCAGTCATCTATTTCCTACACTAGGGGGAGCTTTATCTCCAAAATCAAAGTTTTCAGACATGATTTCTCAACCGTTGGTTTGATTTAGTCCAAGAAAAACTAGTTTACTGTATTTATCTTCATCATCACTGTGGGATCTGATCCTAGAACAGACTGATGACATCATAGAAACAGTTAGATTGAGTCATTATGGGATCTGATCCTAGAACAGACTGATGACATCATAGAAACAGTTAGGTTGAGTCACTGTGGGATCTGATCCTAGAACAGACTGATGACATCATAGAAACAGTTAGGTTGAGTCACTATGGGATCTGATCCTAGAACAGACTGATGACATCATAGAAGCAGTTAGGGTCAGTCACTCTGGGATCTGATCCTAGAACAGACTGATGACATCATAGAAACAGTTAGGTTGGGTCAAACTGGGACTTTGTTTGTGTTCATTATACATTCAGAGCCTCGGTGTTTAAGACTCGGGCCCATATGGACTTTAGACTCTTCATCATCCTCCCCCCTGATGTGATGAAGAGCATCATGTCGTCTTTTTTAATCTACTGTGCGTCATCAGAGCAGAAGAGAAGGCGGAGAGGAGTTGAAAGAAAAGCAGGAAACCTTCAGACAAATGTTCCGTGGTTTTAGTTTGAGTCATTAAAAACTTGTTGTTGTTCATTAATAATCTTTTTTCTCTCAGCATCTGAATCTGATTTTTTCTGTGAATGTACAAAAACTACTCTTCAAACCTTTGCCTTTTCCAACGCACCGAATATTCAGCAAGGAGCCTCGATTAGGCCTTTAATGGTCGCCTGCCTGAAAGTTTGATCGTGGCTCATGTTGTCAAAGTTTCAGCAGTCAGTGGTTATAATGTTATGGCCGACTGGATCGGTCATAAAGGCCTTCGTGCAAAGACACGGTTTTATTATTTCTGGGATAATCTACACTTTCTGAAGACATTCAATGAACAAAGCAGCTCCTTCTCTCCGTCTTCCCTTATTTGAACCTTTCCACCTCCTGACCCCATCCTCCTCCTCCTCCTCCTCCTCCTCCTCCTCCTCCCCCTCCTCCCCCTCCTCCTCCTCCTCCTCCTCACCCAGCCTCTCAGTCTTGGGTGAGAATTGATATGTTATGGCACTGGTGGGACTGTGAAGTCGACGCCTGCAAATAACAACACGTATGTCGCCCCTGTTGCCGTGGCGACGGACTGTGGGCCCACAAGGTGAGATGGGAGTTCAGGTATGATGTCAGGCGGCTTCCCTCCCCGAGTCTTCCTTTTGAAGAGTAAGAGTTTATTCATGAAACGCTGCGAGGATCATTTACACTTCAACAACATCCATAAAAGGCTTTTAAAAATAGTTTCCTTATATAAACTAACCAAAAAATAATATTTAAATCATTTATTTGAGTCTGTTCGGATTTGTTTTTCATTTAAGGAGCGGAATCAAAGACTTTTATGGATCTCAATCTGGGATTGGTCTCTTGTTAAGACTATTAACACGGTCTGGTTACCATAGCAACCATGACAATGTCTACACTGACTGGTTACCATAGCAACCATGAGAAGTCTCATTACAAGACTTTGTAATGGAGTATTTTATACTTTTACTTTCATATTTTTGATCTCAGTTTATTCCATAGAGTCTGCAGGACAGATGTCCTCTCCCCAGCAACACTCTCCAGCTCATCCTGGGGGACCCTGAGGTGTTCCCTGGCCAGATGAGCTACATTATCTCCCCAGACTGTTCTGCATCTCCTCCTCCTGCATCTGGGTCTCCTCCCAGTTGGAGGTGTCTGAAACCCTCTAAAGGGAGGCGTCCTGGAGGAACCTGATCATCTGCTGTGGCATCGGACCTGACGCTGGTGTTGTATGAGATGTATTGTCCATCTATAACTGAAGTGAGAGGTCCAAACCTCCGGCAGAATGTCAAACAGGTATTTGTTTTGGTGCAGCAAGGTTGTCCCCTGTCCTCCAATCAGTTCTTCACATTCATACCTGCAGAACCTCCAGCCTCTTCACCCTCAGCTGCAAACCGCTCCATGCTGCCGGAGGTCACGGACCGACGGAGCCAACAGAACCACATCATCTGCAAACAACAGAAACGTAAGGCTGAGTCAAGACCAGAGCAGACCCTGACCTCGACTGAACCTTGAGATCCTGTTCATGAAGAAGCAGAGTCGGTTGATCCCACACTGAAAACGGTTCTGACTGGTCCCACAGTCTAGCACCAAAGCAGAGTGTTCTGAGAGGGGGGTTTGGACTCCAGGGAGTTGGTACCAAAGGCGCTGTAACACCTTCAGCAGCAGTAGGGGGTCTGGAGAACCCTTCTGGAACCCGACGTGGGAGGAGCGCTGGTTGGTGAGGGTCTGGGCGGCGGGTCTTATATGCCTGCATGGGTGGGCGTTGGGTTCATGTACAGAGCAGCACTGCTGGTTCTGGTCATGTTTAGTCCTGGTATCGTTGACCGGTTCTACGAAGTCTTAGTTTAGGATTTATTTCTAAGGGTTTGGATAATCTTACTTTTACGTTTTTTCCAGGTATAAAAGTGAAAACCTCCTGAGGTGAACTTTTGTTTCCACCTGGTGGCGCCGTGGCGTGAAGGCGTGAAGGAGATCCTCGCCTTCTAAACGCTTTAAAAACATCCTTGACATGAAATGATTAACGTTTCAGAACGACCCGTTCAGGAGTTTGTAACTCTGCGGGGTCCGAACCCGCTCCCCCGTGTGATCTGATCGTTAATTTGGATTACCGACATTCCCAAAGGTCGAAAATTCCCCCACTGGAACTTTCTGACGCTGCGTTCAGAGGCCGTCATAAATCACACTTTCTCCTCGGAGGCAGTACAAGATGTCGGGTCCAGAGGCAATTCATCACGTTAATAAATGTGCCACCGCCGCGCCTCACCTCTATTCTCCTCCTGGCTGAACTCACCGACGGAGGAGTTCAGCTGAAAGCTGAAATTAACAGCAGAATTAGAATCCGACTCATCCTGATTACTCCTGCGGTCACATCAGCACCTCCTCCACCATCAGAGGAGGTGTCATCGTACCCTACAGGAGATTCAAGTTTGATGACGTCACGTCTTTCACACCATTTCAGATAAAAGAAGTTAAAAGCACAGTTTCAACAGATCCTTTGACTGCTTTTAGGTTCCTCTAGGGGTGGGCTGAACAGAGACGCTGAAGTGGATAGCTCACAAGACAAAAACCTGCAGAGTATCTGAGAGATACTCAGAGAGTTTGTTGGAGTTGTCGGTAGATTTAGAGGCTGGCAGTAACTCAGACGTTAATGCAGGAAGTTTTCCTAAACCTGAAGGTTCTGGTTCTGTTGGTTCCTTTGATGTTTTATCTGGACAAGAACAGACAACAGCACAACAATGTCTGTTTAAGAGCCACGTAAAAATGTAGAAAATATAACTGTAGGGGATATTTTTAACCAGCTGTGAGTCTTTCCTTCTTTTCTGACTCACCAAACCATCGACCATGTCTCTCATATGATGAAGAACACATATATCTCGTCTTCATCTTCTTCTTCTTCATATTCTTTCAGATTCATATTCTTTTTCATATCCTTCAGTCGTTTCCACAGCAGATCATCTGTCTCCATCTCCACTTGTCCTCCGTCATACCAACCAACTACATGTCCTCTCTCTCCACCTCCACAAACCTCCTCTTTGCTCCTCCCCTTCTCCTCCTGCCTGCAGCTCCATCTCCAGCATCCTTCTACCAGTAGATCCACTATCCCTCCTCCTCTTCACGGGTCAGAACCATCTCAGTCTGTCCTCTCTGACTTTGTCTCCAGGACGTCTCACCTGGACTGTCCCTCTGATGTCTCCTTTCTAATCGTGTCCTTCCTCTCACTCCCAGAGAACATCTGAACATCTTCATCTCTGCCTCCTGTCTTCTGCTCAGAACCAGAACCACCGTCTCTGAACCATCCAGCAGAACTTCTCTCACCTCCATCTTGGAAACTTTTCCTTCACTCCTCCTGCTCCTCTGCTGTCACAGATAACTCCTCACACTCTTCTCCACACTCCCCGTTGCTCTGAACAGTTGAGGCCGAGTCCTTAAACTTCTGCACCACCTCCACCTCTACTCCTCCATCCTCACCTCCTCCTGCCTCCCTCTCAATCACACAATACAGAATATCTCACTCGCTGTTTTTATCCATCCATCCGTCCATCCATCCATCCATCTATCAATCCATCCATCCATCCATCCGTCCATCCATCCACTCCTGGTCTGGTGGATCTACAGCTCCGTCTCAGTCAGGTCCAAACCTCGGGCTTCCATTCTACTGTAGTTCTGTGCTTTGGACTCCGCCCAGCGCCGCTGTGATGGACTGAAGGTTAAGTGACTTCCTCAGAGGGCAGCAGAAACGTCTCCTTCCACTTCCACTCCCAGATTCCCGTGTCGTCTTTCAGACTTCTGCTGGGATGTGAGCAGTGGAGCAGACCTGAACCCTGAGGGGTCAGCGCCCGGTCCGTGTGAAACCGGTCTGGAGCCTCACCTGGAGGTGTGAGGATCAGGGAGAAGGGTGTTACCTGAGCAGAACTTCTCATTCAACCACTTCTCATGTTATGGGCTTGATTTTCCTATTAAGTCCAGTAGGAGAGGATTACAGGGTTCTGTTCTGGAGAACGGTGGACTGACTCCTTCGGGTTTGAGGTCGTCTCCTGCCTCCAGCTTTTTCTTCTCCGGCTCTGAAGTGAAACAAAAATGAACCATGACATGTTCAGGAGGTTCTGGGCAGAATCCGCTGTGGTACCGGTGGTTAGAGTCAGGATGGACCGTTTGAGGTTTGAAGCTAAATTTGTAGGTTATGGTTCTGTTTTCTGTTCATCCTACCTTCATCCTTCTTATCATCTGATCTTCAGTCTTTCATCAGACATGCGTAAAGACGATCTTCGTCTTCGTCTTCGTCTGCTGAGTGAAGGCGGCTCCATCAGTGGAGAGAAAATAGAAAAGACTTTGGTTCAATATTGTCCCAGCTGTCATCCTCGCCTTTATTACTACCTCCTATCAGGTGGACACAGGTGAGTCCACCTGATTACACAGTCAAACAGGAACTCATAATTGAATGGTCCTGACGGCTGATGGACCCCGCTAATCGCTCGCCATGTAATAGATTTGTCCTGGTTTTGTCTCCGGGGTCACGGGCGCGGCGACCACAACGACCTCCACTCCTCACAATGAAGAGCTGCGAGCCCGACGGTAATTTCTTGGCGCCGTGCAGAAACATTGAATGGAACCAGTGTGACCCGTGAGCTTCTTTCACATTCAGAGCCATAATCATCATCATCATCATCATCAGCAGCAGCGGCCGCCGCCGACCGCCGCTGGTGCGCCTCTTAAGCAGATGATTTTCTCTCAAGCGTTGTGTTTAAATGTTGGAGCCAATGCCCTACAATTAACGCCGGTCCACGTTAGAAATATTCAGAATAAATCAGAAGGATTGTGTGAAGAGCGGCGTCGCTTTTCTTTAGGCTCCTTTCACTTCTTCTTAATGGAGCCGCACCGCCCTCTCTCTGTCTCTCTCTGTCTATCTCTCTCTCTCTCTGTCTCTCTCTGTCTATCTCTCTCTCTCTCTGTCTCTCTCTCTCTGTCTCTCTGTCTCTATGTCTCTCTCTCTCTCCCTCTCTCTCTCTTTGTCTCTCCGTCTCTCTCTCTCTCTCTCTCTGTCTCTGTCTCTGTCTCTCTCTCTCTTTTTCTCTCTCTTTCTCTCTCTCTCCCTGTCTCTCTCTCCCTGTCTCTCTCTCTCTTTTTCTCTCTCTCTCTCTCCCTGTCTCTCGCTCTCTTTTTCTCTCTCTCTCTCCCTGTCTCTCTCTCTCTTTTTCTCTCCCTCTCTCTCTGTGTCTGTTTATATCTCGGTCTCTCTCTCTCTCTCTCCGTGTCTCTCTCCCTCTGTCTCTCTCTCTCTCTCCTTCTCTGTTTCTGTCTCTCTGTCTCTGTCTCTCTGTCTCTGTCTCTCTGTCTCTCTCTCTGTCTCTCTGTCTCTGTCTCTCTGTCTCTGTCTCTCTGTCTCTCTCTCTGTCTCTCTCTCTCTCTGTCTCTCTCTCTGTCTCTCTGTCTCTGTCTCTCTGTCTCTCTCTCTCTCTGTCACTCTCTCTGTCTCTGTTTTGATATATTTCTCTTAGAGCTGGAGGTCAAAGGTCAGTGGACATGTGGTGGTCAGGCATGAGCCGGTCCGATGATGGGCAGTGGAATCAGCTGTTTGGTCGAGTCGGACTTTTCTCTCAGGGAAACGTTAAAACCACTATTTAGACTGACAGGTCCGAAACCCGGATGAATGTGTAGAAGAAGAAGAAGAAGAAGAAGAAGAAGAAGAAGAA
>JBBDHG010000397.1:80000-82500 GCA_037951165.1 Lophius americanus
TTTTTAAGGAAGTTCTACCGGAACAATCGTGGATTTAAATGTTCTCTGAATGTCAAACACAGAATCAAATAATAATATTATTAACAGTTACATAAGTAAATTAAACCAATGCTTGGTTCTTTGAATACATTTGATATAAGGTACACTGTAAACAAAAAACAAAAATATTCTGCCTCCTAGAGCATCCAGAGTTTCCATCAGGAGCCCTGATAGATGAAGCAGAACATCTGGGCAACCTGAGCTTCAACATCTGGAACAAGATGAAGAGCGTGGTCTCCTACACTCCTGTGGTTCTGGATCCAAACACAGCCGGTCCCAAACTCATCCTGTCCGAAGATCTGACCAGCCTGAGACGAGGAGCGACATGGAAGCATCCTGAGGATCCAGAGAGGTTCGATGATTATCCGGTTGTCCTGGGTTCTAAGGGCTTTCGGTCTGGGACCCACATCTGGGTCGTGGAGGTTGGGGGAAGTTCTGCCTGGTCCGTGGGCCTGTGGACAGACTACACCGTGAGGAACGGACCCGGGTGGCAAAAATGATGGCGCATAATGCTACACGAAGGTAGATATCTGACATGGTGTCCACCATCATGGTCCACTGACCTCGGCGTGAAGACGGAGATCCAGAAGGTCCAATGACTCTGGACCTGAGCGCTGACCTCTGTGACCCCGACACAATCACACACGTCCACAACAGGCAGGTGTTTCCATACCTGTACACCATCAAAACCATCCATCCATCCATTCATCCATCCATCCATCCATCCATCCATCCAGATTGTAAGATGTTGTTGAGGATCTCCATCAACTGTATTCACCAAACCTCTTGAGCTCCAGAGTAACTTTTCATGAAAGCGTCTTTAACTTCAGGACTATTTACTTGTTTTAGGACAAAAGTATTTCACGTAGCATTTTAGCGCTGCAAGTAGCTCCTAGCACTGAGAAAAGAGGGAGGAGTCAGGGGAGCCAGATTTACAGATTTTATCTGTAATTGAATCTATATTTGGATATCACCAACAGAACCTGCAACAGAACCTGCCGCCATCAGCTCACATTATAATGTGAATTTCTCCGGCACACAGATTTGAACAATTACTTTTGGGATCCAATCATACAATGTAAAAAAAATAAAATTGTTGATGAACGTTAAGAAAATGACCTCAACTAGTAACAGAAAGTAAATGAGGTGTTACTGACTGGAGTTGTGAATACTTGATTTAATTGAGTTCATCCAACTTTTCTCTTTTTACAGTGTAGAGCCGTCTCTCCGTCTCTGATCTCCTACTTGATGGTTTTTTTCGTCTCTCTGCTTCTTTGTTGGCGTGATTTAAGATAAAACCACAAAAGGGATTTGAACGGAGTTTCACCCAGAGGTGCGTTCAGGTGTTTTTCTGGAGGTGATACACTTTGAATGACATTAGGTGCATTTAAAAGATTTAAAATAGATTGACATAAAAGACGTGAAGGTTCTTTGAAGATTGGTCATCGACATGATTAAGAAAGGGTTAAATATTTAAGTCTTTATCATAGACTGTGATGATAGACAATTATTATTGATTATTATCAATGTTTGGTTTTCTCTTCTTCTGGAATTCTATTGGACCCCTTCAGAACTTCAGAATTGTCGAGTTCCAGCGGGTGCTGGTCCAGTAGACCAGTAGAAGTTCTACCGGCGGATCCAGCGACACTCGTTGTCTCTTTCTATCGCTCTCCTCTCTCATATCTGGCCGTCCAAAGATGAAACGCTCTGGCGGGAGGAGGAGGAGGAGGAGGAAGAGGAGGAGGAGGAGGAGGAGAAGGAAGAGGAGGAGGAGGAGGAGGTGATGCTGCAGCTGCGGATGAGGGAAGTAATTCAGGGTAAGCCGTTGTTTTCCACACGACCTCTCTTTATCTCCCCTTCTGTCATTTCTTCCAGTCCTTTTCATTTCTCCCTCCGTCTGCCAGCCTCCCCCCCAGCGCTCCGGACCCCCCCTCCCAGACAGAACCAGAACTCCGTCCCCCGGGTCCAAAGCCAAGTAGCCTCTTCCATAATGGGCCCCTGACCCACAAACATCATCACTTCACCTCTCCTCTTTCTGACCTTTATCTCTTTCGCCTACCCAATCCCGGGATTGGGAACGGGTCCCTGGAGAATCGGACTATTTTCTCCCTCCATCTTCTCCGATCCTCTGATGTGTGAAATGTTTCTGGCCACACCTTCAGCGCCGGTTCTGTTTCTCTGATTGTATTTGACGCACCAGTGTGAGGCGTTCTGCTGCAGACGTGGAGTTTTTATCAAACCAGAGCGACGGACATTTATTTTCCTGTTTCCTGTTTTTTAAAGAACGGGTCTTTAAGCCTGAGACCGGGAGCCTTCATCTAGGAAAAACTGGGCAGGGTTCTGTGGGGAAATACAGCCGATGTAAAACGTGTGGCATATCGGATGAGACCCTGCAGCGAGATTATTTCCCTTGAATAACTGTCAAACTAACCGGAAAAAGTTCTCAGAGAGCGAAAACCTC
>JBBDHG010000397.1:85000-100000 GCA_037951165.1 Lophius americanus
TGTGTGTGTGTATGTATGTGTGTGTGTGTGTATGTGTGTGTTTGTGTGTGTGTGTGTGTTTGTTCATCTTCATAAACCACAAACTCCTCCTCTCCAGTCTGCTTACTCACAGTTTGAGATCTCCCAGCCTCTAAAGTGTTTCCCAGAAATCTCTCAGCAGGAGGTGGAGGTTATCATCAGGACGATGAAGCCCTCCACCTGTGCCCTCCACCCCTTTCCTACAGCCCTAGTGAAAACTAACATCTCTTCCATCAGTCCCCTGATCACCGCTGTAATAAATCAATCCCTCCAGGCCGGGTTTGTTCCATTTGACTAAAAGCCGCCATAATAAGACCACTCCTCGAAAAACCTATTCTCCATCCAGAACTTTTTCTATTCCTCTCCGAAGTACTGAAAAAAGTAGTTGCTGCCCACCTCCAGGACCACCTCAAATACAACAACCTCTTTGAAACCTGTCAGTCTGGTTTTGGCTCCGCCCACAGCACAGAAACATCTCTGATGGCAGCAGATGCTGGTTCACCTTCCCTCCTGATTCTCCTTGATTTGTCTGCTGCTTTCAACACAGTTGACCCTGGAATACTCCTACACCGCCTACATCACACCACTGGACTCACTGACACACACCGTCACCTGTGGGGTCCCGCAGGGATCAGTCCTTGGCCCCAATCTCTTCATACTGTACATGCCCCTCCCCCTTGGTCGTGTCATCAGTTCATATGACACAAATTGACACATGTTCCTCCGCAGCCTCTCCATCCTCATCGTCATCATCATCTCCCCTGTCAACTCTCTGTTTGTCTGGAGGAGATAAGGTGTCGATGAAAAACAACTTTCTCCAGTTGAACAGTTCCAAAATCGAAGCTATTTTAATTGTTACCCCTCATCAGACCCTGTCTTCCTCCAGAACCAGTATTACCTTCTCTGGTCACGACATTCCCCTCTCTTCATCAGTCTTCATCAGTCTTCATCAGTCACCAACCTCGGTGTAAGATTTGACCCTCAACTCACTTTTGAATCCCACATCAAACACATCTGAAGATCTCCTTTCACCATCTCAGAAATATTTCTAAACTCCGTTCTTCACTCACCTTGAGTGATGCTGAAAAGCTGGTCCAACGTTTGTCTCCTCCCGACTGGATTACTGTAATGACCTTCATCACATCTCATCGGAATCCCTGATAAAAGTCTTCAAAGACTTCAGTATGTTCAAAACATCTGAAGGATCCTGATGAACGTAAACACGAACACATCACCCCCGTTCTTCATCACTTCATCGTCTTCACATCTCCACCAGGATTGATTATAAGATCTCTCTCCTCACTCACCAGTGTATCCATGGTAACGCCCCCCCCTACCAGAAAGAACTACTCACCCCACTGACCTCAACACGATCCCTCCGTTCTACCCACTCATACCGCCTCCTCCTTCCCCGGACTAAGCTCAGCACCATGGGTGATCGGGCCTTCTGTTCTGCTGCCCCTCGTCTGTGGAATGCCCTCCCTGACCATCTGAGGGCTCCACAGACGACTGAGACTTTTAAAAAAAAGTGTGTGCGTGTGTTTATGTGTGTGTGTGTATACGTGTGTGTGTGTGTAAGAGTGTGTACATTTGTGTGCGTGTATATATGTGTATGTGTGTGTGTATGTGTGTGTGTATGGGTGTTTGTACGTGTGTGTGCATTTCTGAATGTGTGTATATGTATGTGTGTTTACGTGTACATATGTGGGTTTGTGTGTATGTGTGTGTGTATAATATGTGTGTGTGTATATAGGTGTGTGTGTGTATATATATGTGTGTGTGTATATGTGTGTTTGTGTATATGTGTGTGTGTATATATATGTGTGTGTATATGTGTGTTTGTGTGTATGTGTGTGTGTGTATATATGTGTGTGTATATGTGTGTTTGTGTGTATGTGTGTGTGTCTGTATATATATGTGTGTGTGTATATGTGTGTTTGTGTGTGTGTGTGTATATATATGTGTGTTTGTGTGTGTCTGTGTGTGTGTTATATATGTGTGTGTGTAAATGTGTGTTTGTGTGTATGTGTTTGTGTGTGTTATATATGTGTGTGTGTATATGTGTGTTTGTGTGTATGTGTATGTGTGTGTATATATATGTGTGTGTGTATATGTGTGTGTGTGTGTGTGTGTGTTATATATGTGTGTGTGTATATGTGTGTTTGTGTGTATGTGTGTGTGTGTATAGGTGTGTGTGTGTGCATGAACCGGTGGGCCTCTGGTTCCTGTGTTTACTCATGTCTTGACTGACAGTCTGTCAGCTGACAGATTTCTTTCCATCTGTGCTTGAATGTGACTCATTATAATTAAATATAAAGGTCAAACATTGATCAGCCATAAAAAAACCATCACAGAACATCAAAGCCTTCAGGTTCTAGTGGAGAACCCAGATCAGATTCTCACCGGGCCGTCAGTGTTTTCCTCCTTCAGTCCTCAGAGACTCTTTTTCACAGAGAACTTAAGTTGTGTTTTATTTCCCGTCAGAGTCTCTGGAGGAGAGACGCTGGAATTACAAACCTGTATAAAGTTAATGACATCATTACTGCTGATACCTGTTGTGTTCTTGCTGAGGTGTGAGAATCAAGCCCTGATGAACCGGACCTCTGGTCCCCCCGATGCCCCTCTGGATCCACGTTTTCCATTGAAACGCGACGCTATGGCGTTTTGACGCTGCACCGCCGCGACTATCCGGGGAACTCGACCTCATCGTTTATTCTTAGACTGTGAGAGGAAGCTGGAGAACCTGGAGGGAAACTACAGGAACCAGCAGAGGAAGAGGAGGAGGGCGTTGGATCGCGGATCGTTTGCTGGAGTGACGTTGATCCTGCGTGAAAGAGTGTGTGATGTTTGTTGTGAATGAATCCCAGGCTCCCGTCAGTGGTTATAATGTTATGGCTGGTGTGTGTACAGGACACAGTAGGTCGTACCTTGGAATAATTTGGCGGTTTATGTTTAATGTCGTGGATCGGACGTTTAACTGCCATCATTCTCTGAGCGCTGACTTTGAAGAATTTTGTCACTTTATAAACTCTGACATTAAATTAAGTTTTATATTTATATATATTTACATTTTAAAAACTCTTTTAGGGCCATTACCTCCCAACCGTATTTCTGATTGTCTCCAAATCTACACGACTTTTATATCGTACGTTATTTCACAATCATGGTTCACATTTGAATTATTAGCAATGACTTGCAGAAAGCAGGGGGTTGGGGGCTTTTCAGGATTAAACCCTTGGTGCTGGGGGTCATTAATATTTTGTTCTGTAGTAACTACTCAGGACAAAATGTTCACCTGCTGCTTAATATATATACCCACTGACAGGTAACCATGGTAACCAGGAGGGGGTGTAGATGAATGATGGGAGAGGAAGGAAAATAACAAAATCAACGTTCTGCTTCATTTTTCTTTCTATGTTTTAATTTTAATTTGTACATAAACGTATTTAAGAAACAGCTGCAGACGTAAATCCTCATATTTTTAATAATCCCCCGATCGCTGGGCTTAAAGCCGTACATTTTCATATTAGAACAAATCAAGTGGGCAGATTTCTGGCATGTAAACCATGAAACAATCAATAATGTTGGATCTCTGAACACCAACCACTGGATTGTCCATCAGCTGCGTGTTAAAGATTGAAAAAGTGACTTTTAAAAGGATACCTGTGTCAGTTTAATATTCCACTGAACCTCATTAACCCCTGATGCTTCTCTCCGCACCTCAAACCCTGTGCGGGTCGTTCCGGAGGCCAGATAAGACTGCATGTGCAAGGAATTATGGGTATTAGTCTACGGCTGGGGTGTCATATGAACGTTGAGGTGGAGTCAGCGTTCTAAATCCTTCTTATATGATCGGGATTAAAGGCGAGGAAACGTATTAACCGGGACGTGTGATCCGAAGGGCATCTTCGTGACTTTGTGGCTGTATGAGGGGAATAATGTAAAACGGTACGACGCAGGTAAACGACAGGAAGCGCTGCCTTTAAAGAACCTATTATACCTTTTTATAATGCTGGATCTTCATGAATGTGGTCAGAGATTTAATATATATGCAGCTGGAATAAAAAATATTTAACCTATAATGTATGTTATGTTGAACAGCTAATTATTAGCTCTTAGCATGAACTCCACCCAGGCCCAACAGAACCTTAGATTTAGGAAAACTTCCTGCAGATTCCTCCATTAGCATCTGAGTTACTGCCAGCCTCTAAATCTCACTACAACTCCATGAAACTTCCACCTTCTTCCTTCCACTTCACTGTCTGTGTTCAGCACACTGAGCCCCCAGCTCCAACCCCGAAAGAACATTAAAGGAATTAAATGAGCTCTTGAAACTTTGGCTCAAGCTCAACCCCCAAAGGAACATCAAAGGAACACCAAAGGAACATCAAAGGAACTTCAAAGGAACATCAAAGGAACTTCAAAGGCATCAATAACCACATGGTGACGTCATCACCCTTAACGGCTTATTTTTAATGCTGCGAAACATGAAATGTCACCAAAATTTTATCACATCTATGAAATACCAAAACCAGGAACCAAACTGGAACTTTTCAAGTTTGCAGGTTTCTTTTATTTCTACCCTGGAGGTAAGATTGTTGTGCAGATTTGAGATTCAGAGTTCTGAAGGTGAAAACGGGACAGAAGTACCGATGAAGAAACACCTTGTCCTCATATTGTCGGAGGTAATGGAACAACCTGGAAGAGTCTCCGTTGTCTTTCTTAGATATATACTTTTTATTCATATGTATCTCATTATTATTCACACAAGCCTTTAACGAGCGAAGCGACGAGTCGTCTGGTCCAGAATCCCGACAGAACATTCTACCTCGGCGAGTAAAGGAGCGATCGTCTGGCTGGAGTCGTGCAGCTCATTACCGCGGCGGTATTAAAGGGGAACGGAGGCAGAAGAGAGAAAGCGCGGGAACCTTCTGCCTGCCGATGAGCGCGGTGAGGAGCGGCGCCGCGTAATGAGGCCGGGAAAAGAACCAATGAAGTCGTTACAAGTCGGACCGATGGCTGAACAAAAGAGATGGTGGTGGTGAAGGTGCTGGATGGGATTCGTCCTGGAGTTGAACATCGTTGGGTCGTCATGGTCGACACGCCTAGTCAATGTCGCCTGGTGGACCGGGACGGCACCTGAGGGGTGGAAGATTGGGTGGGTGGTCCAACGTTCTAAAACCAGGGACCTGGGGGGCGTGTTCTAGTTACACCAGGATCATACTTCTCAGCATTCCTGGCAAAGTTCACTCCAGGGTTCTGGAAAGGACGTTCTGACCGATTGTCTAACCTCAGGGGATTCTGCAGCGGCTGGCATCAATGTCAGAACCTTCAAATCTTTGACTGAGGTTCTCTGCTGGAAAATGGTGCAGCGCCCCCCTCAGGTGGTGGTGAGTTGTTGCGTCACGTGTGAAGGAGCGTGTTGGTAGTTCATCGTCGGATCAGAACCTTCCAAGAAGGTTTTCCCTTGGAAGGTTTTCCAGGCTTGTCCTACTGGGAGGAGACCCCGAGGTAGACCAGAACTCCCTGGAGGGACTATATATCTTATCTGGACTGGGAACACCTCCTAAGAAAATGAACGTGATGAACATTCATCCCCCTAAGGCGAGTTTCTGGACCAGCACCAGGCGGATCAGAGCGACTAGAGCTGCCGGAGAGGGCGAGGTCACGACCCGGGTCGTGTGAGACCCAAATGTGTTTGTTGACACCGCCTGCAGCCTCTGAGCAAAACCAACGTTTTCTTCTCCAAGGAGGGAACGACGAGACAGAACCGGCCTCAGAAAGAACGGGTTCCATTTCACCGGACTGTAAACCAAACCGCTCTATATGTTCGGATGACATCACTGTTTGGGTTTAAGTTAAAGGCACAGGAAGTGATGCGAGGTCACAGAAACTACAAACACTATTCAAACATGCGAACGGCCATTAAATCCAGAGCAGCCATTTTTGTAGTCCTGAGGGCAGCTTCAGTCAGGTGACTAAACCCGTGTGGGTGGATCACAAAAAATGATACAGGAACATTTTAATTTAAGTCCAAAATGAACCAGAATCCGAACCAGCTTCTTGTTTCTGTTTACGTTTAAGTGAAGGAATGTTTAGAGAAATAATTTTTGTGCCGATTACAGCAACAACCAAAAAAACTACGTTTCAAAAGTTGGTCACAGCTTATTAATGAACATAATACTTCATGTCAGTGCGTCTAAACAAACAGCTTTGTTTACCTATTATAGAGAGGAGGAGGGGCGGGGGCAGTGAGGAGGAGGGCTGGGGGGGTGGAATGATGGATGGCGTGACTTCAAGGAGGAGAAGAGAAGGAGGACAGGTAAAGGGTGAGAAAATCATCGGAAGAGATGATCTTGTGCGAAAGGCAAAATCTGAGGTGTGAGTGAAGGAGAGAAGGCATCAGAGGGGGGGGGGGAGGGATGGGGAGGAGGGAGGAGGGAGAGGAAGGAGGGAGGGGGAGGAGGGAGGGTTGCTGTTTGCAGAGCGTGACGCATGAGAGAATCCTGAGGCGCCTCTAGGCAGACGTCCATCGATGGTGAAGTCCTCCATCCTACAGATCCACGCCGTGGTACCGCCCCCACAGACTGGCGGTAGGGCTGAATGATCCTCCTTTCAGACCGACTGAGGTCATGTGACCCAGACCGCCACTCTGCACACATGCAAAACCATCAGTTCTATGAAGGATGGCGAGGGTGACCCGCCTGTTTCGGTCCAGATTTCTGGACTCTTCACCTGAAGGAGTGTAACCTCCTTCCCTCCAAAGTTTTGATCTGGTTTTGACTCGTGACTTCGGACTAAACTGAAGGGACCGAACTTTTACCTTTCATATCGCTGGACATTTGGACATTTCCTTCTCGGGTTCAGCTTCTAACTCAGAGATTCTGAGTTACATCTTCAGCTTTCACTCCCACCGCCTCTCAGTTCCATCCCGACCCAAATTAAAGGTCCCACAAGCTGTTGCGGTCTCTGACAGACGGGACCAGAGAGTCTGACATCATAACAAACACGGGTGAAGTGGCGATCGGACCAAGAGTTGCACTGGGTTTTATCGATCGTCCGCATTTATTCACAACACAACAGAATACTCAGATTACTTTTCTCTGTCTGACCCCTACCTGAGGCCCTGTGGATATCCTGCTCAGAAGAACCTACGACCCGTCCCTGGGTAGCGGGACTTGCTGGGTCGTAAGATCTTCTTCATGAGACGATGAAGGTGTCCATCATGAGGAAAAACCAAAATACTTTTAACTTGTGACTAAGTTGTTTATCCCTTTAAGGAAAAAAGCTTTTATCATGTAAAACGTTCGTGTTACTCTTTAATGTTTTTGTAAATGATACAAAAAGACAAAGTTTTTAATTTGTGCCTTAAAGTGATGAAGGTACTGACGTTTAATCCTTCGAAGGATGAAGATCGGCCGCATCGTCAGCACTTCCTGTCCACAGCCAGAGTCACATCTCTGAACATCTATGGAGCGCCGGGCCTCAGAACATCAGACGCGCGCCGGCGTTGAGTGACATGTGCGAGGCGGTCAAAGGTGGCGGAGAGCGCCGAGGCTGAAAGCGTTTTCAGACGGGTCTCCGTGGCGACGGCGGGGGAGGGAGGCATCGTTCCAAAAAGGCCGATTTGAGCGAATCGGATGATCCCTTACAAGCTCACGCATGTTAAACTGCTAGTTGGCCATAAATCAGTGGTGTGTGTGTGTGTGTGTGTGTGTGTGACGGCGTCCACAACACACACACACACACACACACACACACGCACACCGCGGGAAAC
Source organism: Lophius americanus (assembly GCA_037951165.1). Lineage (NCBI taxonomy): Eukaryota > Metazoa > Chordata > Actinopteri > Lophiiformes > Lophiidae > Lophius > Lophius americanus. The sequence goes on from JBBDHG010000397.1 coordinate 92,796, forward strand.
GTCTCAGTCAGAGGTTCCGCTGGAGCAGCTCTTAGCGCCGTAAATTACTGCAAACACCTGCAACCTGAACGCCACATAATGAGCGCTCACTCAGAGGGACGGAGGCCGCGGGAATAATGGGTTTGTGTTATTGGGCGGAACCAGATGCACCGGCACCATCCATCCTTACAGTAAATCCAATTATCGTGTTTGTGCAGCGGAGGTCTTTAAATGTGGAGCAGCAGAAGAAGAAAATGTTTATTCTAACATTTATGACTCACTTTCTCCTGCTTTTATATCTGTGATGGTTCCGGTCCTGATAAAGTATCCTGATTTATGACGCCTTTGAGTAAAAGAGTTAAATCAGAATCTCTTTACATGAAACAAGTATTTCTTTCTCTGTAAAAACACGTTCAATTATTGTTCCCCTTATTCATCCTGAGGTCAAAGGTCACTGAAGCATGTTTTATGTTTGTATCTTCACCTGTGTGAGCAGGAACTCTGAGGTGGTGAACAGGTACTTCCTGTTTGACCGGGGTATAAATATGAGGTGACACAGGCCTGATTCTCTCTGAGGTTCTTCATCATGATGAAGACCAGAGAACACAGCAATGAGGAGCAAAGAAAAGTTGTAGAGCTGAACAAATCTGACAATGGAGACAAGAACATCTCTCAGCAGTTCAAAGGTCAGTTTGAACAGTTAGATCAATAATGAAGAAGTTTAGAGAGACTGGAGATGTTAGACATCCACCTGGAAGAGGACGTGTCTGCAAACTGCTACCCAAGATCCTCCATCGCTGTGTTCAAACTTGAAGTCACGTGAACCAGATATGAATACGGACATTTAGGCTGCGTCACATCCCATTCTTCTGGCCCGCTCTAGTTTACCTGAAACCTTGTCCAACAACACCCGGACCCCATCTCTGAGGCTGAGCCCAGCACCCCCTTATGAAGGAAGCCCATTTCAGCCGCTTGTATCCTTGACCTCATTCTTTTTCCAATAACTCCTAGATGAACACTGAGATGATACAAACGTCTGAGATCCTCAACCTGATCAAAAACGCCGTGGCGACAGGGCCCATGTGACACGTAGTGAGGATGATGAGTGAGGAAGAGCATCTTCATAATCCCTGATGTCCGTTTTGGATCTGGATTCATTTTATGAAACCAGCAACATTGAATATTTTTGGACTCATGATGATGAAGAAAAAAGTCTGATACGACACGAAAACCCCAAAAACTGGCGGTTTCCTTTGCACTCGGAAACGAGTTCAACGTCATGAACATCGGAAGGATCAGAACTTTGTTCTTCACCACTTCCAGTTCTAACCGCGGGCCCGCTGCGCTACTCGGGTCCACAGGAGCCTCCTGCTGCTCTGAGAGATTACACAGTTTGCTAAAAGGTTAAACTTTCCATCCACCATCACAGCTGTGTGATGAATGGATCCGTCCTCCTCGCCGAGTCCCGACGCTGAAGAGTGGCGGATAAATGTCATGCATTAAACGCTCACGTCTAACCCGGTACCACCTCCAAGGTGTCTGGATGGCAGACGGAGCAGCATTACGATGTAAAGGTCAAACGGAACACTCAGGCGGCTCCTGGTCATGTGGTGAGACGTTCTCATTATGACATCATCGCTGAGGGCTCCATTCCTGCGTCTGTGATGTCACAAGTATACGTCCTCGTCTGCAAACCGGTCGAGCTTCTTTTGGACTGATACTTCAGGTTTAATAGTTGGGTTTTGTCTCCAGGGATGAGAACTCACGTTTTCACGCCTGAAGTTTCACATTTATTATTTTACACACAAACCTCACCGTCAAAGAACCAAAACCACGAAGACCCGACTCGTGTTTTTGGTTCTGTAAAGCCCGCCTGGTGGATTCAACGCACACTGAAAAACATTAAAAGATAAAAAGTATTGTCACATTTAAATCGAACTCTTGAAATTAGAAAAATGTATACATTTTTTTAAAATTTGTTTTTCATTAAATAATTGTAAAACATTTATTTTAATTATTTAATTAAAAAACGTTTTTGTTTGGCTGGACTTCTAATTTCTTACATTTTTAATTCTCACGGTGTGTTCGGGTGAGGAGAAGGTCCGGTTTGTGGATTATAGAATTCCATTTCTGCTGTTAGAATGAGGTCTGGGATAGAAGAAATGATCTTCCTTCAGGGAGGGCTGGACTCTTAGAGAGGAGGAGAGTGGAGCTGCTGCTCCTTCACATCCAAAAGGAACCTGAGGAGGTTCATCAACTGATCCAGATCCTCCAGGACGCCTCCCTCTGGAGGTTCTGCAGGAATGTTCACCTGGGAGGAGACCCAGAACTCTCTGGAGGGACTATAGACTCCACCTGATCCAGAAACGCCTCAGGATCCTCCAGGATGAGCTGGAGAGTGTTGCTGGGGAGACAGATGTCTGGAATACCCTTCTTAGCCTGCTGCCATCCCGACCCCACCTGAGAAACGGATGGATGGATAGATTCTTAAAACTATCACCTGTATCTGGACTCGAGCCGCCAACCTGCCGATTTCAAGGATCTAAACCTTCATCCAAGACTGATGATGAAGTCGTAGGGTCCTTGAGCAAGACCCTGAATCCTTAGCCCCCCGGGCGCTCCAGGAGGGGCCGCCCACTGCTCCCTCAGGGATGGGTCAAATGCAGAGAAATAATTTCACTATGTTGTACTGTGTATGACTATGTGACTAATAAAGGATTCTTCTTCTTCTTTCTTCTTCTTAAAATCTCAATCTTCTCTCATAAATGAATAATTGACGTCTTCTAATAACAAAACTTTGATTCTTCCTTCTTTGCAGTGAAGTGGGTCGGGTTCCTCCAGCGGACCACGTACCGTCAGATAAGAGGACGCATACGGACCTTTGGGCCGGATCACATGACCCGTTCTTCTGCTCCGCTCCGTTTCAGCCCTTATCTTCTCTCCAGTGATGCTCCGGGTGTCGGACCTGCTTCCTGTTTGGTCTCTGGCGAACAGTAGGAGGCGCCGATTAAAATGCATAGAACCACGGGGAAGGTTCTGATCGCCATGTTTGGCCTTTTCCAGGCCGCTTGTGAATTTTGCGTGCGTGTGTGTTTGTGTGTAGGTGTGTGTGTCTGTCTGCATGTGTGTGTGTGTGTGTAGGTGTGTGTGTGTGTGTGTGTAGGTGTGTGTGTCTGTCTGCATGTGTTTGTGTGTGTGTGTATGTTTGTGTGGGTGTGTGTGTGTGTGTGTGTAGGTGTGTGTATGTATACATGTGTGTTTTTGTGTGTGTTTGTGCGTGTGTGTTTGTGTGTATACGTGTGTGTTCATGAGCGTGTGTGTGTGTGTGTGTGGACACGTGTGTTTGTGAGTGTGTGTTTGTTTGTGTGTATACGTGTGTGTGTGTGAGTGTTTGTGTGGGTGTGTGTGTGTGTGTGTCTGTGTGTGTGTGTGTATACATGTGAGTGTGTGTATGCGTGTCAATGTATACACGCGTGTTTGTGAGTGTGTGTGTGTGTGTGTGTGTGTGTGTGTTTGTTTGTTTGTCTATGTTTGTTTTACCTGGTTGGTAAAATAAAGTTTTCAATAGAGGCCAAAATATAACATAAAAATAAATTCACAGGCTGCCTGACATTTAAACCTCGAACCAACGAAACATTCATAATTATTCATATTCACTCTGAATCCAAAGAGTTCAGGGCGAGTCACTGCAGCGAGTCACTGCAGCGAGTCACTGCAGCGAGTCTTTTTCTGACATCTGTAGGAGCAAATCTTTTTTCTCCCAAATTACTAAAAAAAAACTTTAGATTCAACTTTATCGTCGATTCAGGAGTTGACACCTGACACCTGACACCTGACAGTGGTTGTAATGTTATGGCACGTTGTGCAAAGGGTGGATAGAGGAATTTTACTCACCTTGAACTTGGAGACAAAGGACTTTTTTTCTTTTCGGCTTTATTTCATCATTTTCTGTTTTCTGCTCCGGTAAAATTCTGGTCCAATCAGGTGAGTTCCCCACAGGTGGATCCACTCAGGCTGTGGAATCGTCTCGCAGCTGATCCAGAGCAGTGGACACACCTGAGCCGAAATCTGAGTATTGTATCGTCAGTTTCTGAGAAATGTCACAGTGACAGTGTCTGTGTCTGTTCTGTGTTATTATGGGATATGAAAGGAAGATTGATGAAGAGGGGAAAAATGAATCTAAATTATTCTGGTATCTGAATTCTATTACATTTGAATGAACTCTTTTTACAGACACAATTACTAAAGAAATGAATAAAGTGGGTAAAAGAACAGAAACTATACAATGATTCTTTTTTTATTCTTTGACTTGGCGGAAAAGGATTTTATTCAACCGTTGGACTTTGATGAAATCTAACAGATACTTTCTCGAACCATGACTAAAATCCAGTCCGACACTTTCTTCTTCATGAGCCCCGGTTTCCCTTTGCAGCCTAATAAAGGATCCTTTGGTCATTTGAAGATCAGAATCTTCCGTGAACAACCTTCAGCCCTCAGAGGAAGCATCGGGGGTGGATGCTGAATCCAGGGAGCTTCCTGTGGGTCGATGGATGGATAGGAAGCCCCTCCCTCTGGGAACTTGATCAACTTTGAACAGCAGATTGAAGGCGGGATTTGAAGGTCAACCGGGTGTGATGACTCTAAGATCGGAGGCTGCTCAAGTAATTGGGCCCACCAGAAGGAAGGTGGACCTTTTTATTCCTCTTTGTCCCGGTAGAGAACCGACACCGGACCTTCACTGTAATAATGGAACCCACCCCCGTGTTTTCATTCCCTTCTTCTCACAGATTCAACTCCTGACTCCGACTGTCAGTTAGTGTCTGAAAGGTTTTCAAGGTTCTGTCAAACATCCTGGACCGTAAGAACGTCAGACGTCAGAGTCCGATCCAAAAGCTCTTCAGATATAATTGACATTTGTTTATTCGGCGTAAACTTTATTTACATTTTTTTTCAGTGCAGAAACGACTTTCAAACGGGTATATAGAGATCCTGAGAGGGGCGCAGACAGCACCAGGATGCATTCTGGGAAGAGGGCCATCTGAATGGGACAGTCGGCTGCTTTGTGCAATGAATAACGAAACCTTGTGGCACCGAGTCCCCCCTCTTCATGGAGAGGTCCAGTCCAGTCCAGCGTTGGTGGGATGTTCTGGACCAAAGAGTCTGATCCATGGAGGCTCCAGGACTGGACCGAGACATAATATAAATGGATTTCTGAACAGTTGGAGATGGTTCCAAACACGGGCGGCAAAGCACCTTCTAGGGTGGGCAGCTGCCCCCCTATGCCGACCACTGGATCCGCCCCTGGGAGGCTTCTCCTCACAACATCCAGGACTTAAAGGATTTTCTTCCGGTTTTGGTACCAGATACCACAGAGCCCCCTTCAGAGGTGTTCAAGAGTCCAGGTGTCAACGGGTCGGACAGGAAGAACCCTGGGAAAAGTTTCCTGAGGGCTGCTTGGTTCCAGCACCGGCAGGTGAAGCCTGGTTCTAACGTGACACTTCCTGTCTATTCATTAAGATGAAGTGGTCCCGGATTGTCCGGTGACAGTGCTGGGGGTCCGGGCTCATTGATATTCCATCCTTAGAACATGTAGATCATCAATTATCCAAAGACCCGCCAGTCCAGCAAACACAGTATCAAAGGACAACAGCGGCGCCGAGTTCTTGACAAATGTTGTGGCGGCGGGAAAATGACATGATTAAAGAAGCGCCGCCTTCAGCCGCCGCCGCTCAAACACAAGATGTCACAGCGTCTGAAGGTTCTGAAGGTTCTGAAGGTTCTGAAAGTTCTGAAGGTTCTGAAGGTTCCGAGGTTTCTCCCTCCAGCTGCTGAGAGGGAGAAACCGTTCATGGTTCTAGCAGGATGAGAGTGGATCTAAAAAACCTGTTTGTGATGTCATAGAAAAGAGACCAAGATAAAGGAGAGCTACGGCGTCGTCACACTCGCCTGCAAATCGCCCCAGCGTGAGCTGGAGGTCAGAGTTCAAACGTACCAATAGGAGCACATCATCCGCAAGAAGCAGACCACCGAACCCGAGACCCTCCGCCACTTGGCTACGCCTAGAAATCTGTCCATAAAAGTTAAGAACAGAATCGGGGACAAAGGGTGGCGCCGGTCGAGTCCAACCAGACTCTGACTCCGACAGAACAGAGGTTGGACTACCGACAGGACTCTCCTCTCCAGTACCCTGGCGTAGACCTTCCCAGGGAGGCTGAGGAGTGTGACCCCGATAATTGGAATACATCCTCTGGTCCACCTTCCTGAAAAGGGGAACCACCAACCCAGTCTGCCACTCCAGAGGTTCTGTCCTCAATGTCCACGCAATGTTGTAGAGGCGTGTCAGCCATGATACTCAGGGCGGATCTCATCCACCCCGGGGCGCTGACACCACGGCGCTGTTTAACTGCCGCAGCGACCCCAGACCCACCTCCAAGTCTTCCAGCTCTGGTTCCTGCTGGGAATAGTGTTGGTGGGATTGAGGAGACCCCAAAAGTATTCCTTCCACCGCCCCATAACTTTCTCGGTTGAGGTCATTCCTCCCCATCCACCCCGTAGACAGAGTGGAGGAATGACCGCTTTCCCCCTGAGACGCCGGACGGTTTGCCAGAATTTCTTCGGGGCTGACCGAAAGTCTTCTTCCACGATCGGGTTTTTGCCTCTGTGACTGCCACAGCCGCGTTCTGCTGTCCGCTGCTTCAGGAGTCCCACAACTTTTATACCCTCATTATCTTTCGTGCGAGGAAGAACTGGAATGGTTTTAGTAAAGATCAGTGGCATTTTTCCTGCACCGTTTGTCTGGTTGGGTCCCAGTTCAGTGCAAATGAGCGTCTGAAGATATCTATCCTGACTTTATCATATATGACATCATCGTAACTTTAGATTTTGTTTGTAGAGTTCCATCGGGGGCGATTGCCTTTACAAAGCAGGGGATTGGGGACTTTTCAGGGACAGACCCTTGCTAGTAGCTTCCCAGTCCATCCAAACATCCTCCTGATATAGTTTCATCTCACAGATCCAGATTATGAACTTCAGGCACTCGTTTAGATTTACTCCAGAAAATCCTAGTTTTCTAGTGGCTGTCAAGGACGACCTCTTCACCCGCGTCATGTGACTAGAAAGACAAATAAAACAAAACAAACATGAAAAATAACGCACAACCTTCAAAATAAAGAAACACCAGAACCATGACATCACCTTTCTCAGCTGGTTCCATCTAAAACCCGTGG
>JBBDHG010000397.1:110000-117500 GCA_037951165.1 Lophius americanus
CGTTTTCTGGCAGGAAGACGAAGGTAGAAATAGGAGGATAGAAGGAGTCCGACACAGAAAAGCAGTTACAGACGCAGATATTTAATTTCCTCGGTCCCGAAGAAACCGATTCTCAGAACCAGCAGCAATCAGGCCAAACCCAGAAGAAGATGTGAGATGATTAAATGTGGTTCTGAAGGAACCTCCGGGGTTCCTCAGACTCTGGATGAACGCTCAGCATTCTCTCTGAGGAAGTCGGTCTTTTTTCAGCAGCTTGACGAGACGAGAGCAGAAGTGAGACGGACGGCGTCACGATGGCGTCCTCCTAAAAACATGCAGCACAGCTGAACAGGTGGTTCTGGCCCGGCTCCCGTCTGAAGGCCGCCTCCCAGCCCACGCGGCGTATGTCTGCGTCGGTCTTCGGCGCCGTGGGTCGGCTTCAGCCTCTGAAGAAGGACAAGGAGCGCCGTCAGCGTATAACGGATCGCCCCCACTATCAGAGATGCCGCTGTTCTCACAGAGACGCGGTTCTGGCTCGGTTCCTTTTACATCCAAATGATACATGGCAAGATTTGAGTATTTCTACAAATGTTCCAGTTTCCTCAGCAGCAGAAACACAGCAGTTTGGTCGGTGACCTTCTGACCCTGGAGGTCAATCCCAGGCCTCCGGTGGAAACAGTGGGCGTCAGAGTCAGGTGGTGGCCGGGGTGTATGGATAGAGAAAACACACCACTGCTACCCAGGAATCTACTGATGGGGGTCTTCTGTAAACTCCTGAAGATCAGCCAAAAAATCAGGGTTTGTGAGCAGAACTGATCTTCTCAGGTCCAACACAGCAACTCAGTGGGGTTCAGGTCCAGACTCCGCCTAGGAGACATTCAGAGGTGACTGATGACCTCACAGACTGATGACCTCACACACTGATGACCTCACAGACTGATGACCTCACCGACTGATGACATCACAGACTGATGACCTCACACACTGATGACCTCACAGACTGATGACCTCACAGACTGATGACATCACAGACTGATGACCTCACCGACTGATGACATCACAGACTGATGACCTCACAGACTGATGATCTCACAGACCTTCAGTAGGATCCATGTTTCCTCCATGATGGCGAGTCGTTCTGGTCCAGAAGCAGCAGATCATCTCCTCAACATTCCACGTCCACCTCCATGTTGGACCGTCGGTCTGATGTTCTTCTGGTGGAACGCTGTGTTTGGTTTCAACCAGATGGAACTGGACCCCCGTCTTCAAACAGGTCGACCTAACTAACCTCCACCCATCAGTCCAGAGAAGATTCTCCCAGAAGTTCTGAGGGTCATCAAGGTGTGTTATGGGTAAATTCAGAGGAGCCTTAATGTTCTTCGGTTTCAGCAGTGGTTCTCCTCACCACTCTCCCATGATGAAGAGTGGACTTTTATTGTTTCCTTTAGATCTTCCTGATTGAACCTTCTCCACGGTCTTTGAGGAATTCTGGAAGGTGGTCCACTTCTGTGAAGGTTCTCTATTGTTCCAGGTCTTCTCCATGTGTAGATGATGTGTCTCTCTGTGGATCTGTGGAGAACCAGAACCTGAGAACCAGCTTTGGAACCCTTCTTACATTGATGGATTTCAGTTGCCTTCTGGAATTTCTGTTGATTTTGACATAGTGCTACTGGTGACACCCAGGAAACAACTTCCTGCGTCTGAAGATGTTCTCCTGAAGAAAGCCGGTGGTTCACTTGTCATTAATCATCGCCACACGTTTGACAGACAGACCCGAAATCTACATCAAATAATGGCGAGGCTACCGATACCAGAACCAGCGAGGCGGACTCCCGCTGGGTCGAGTGTTTGATTGAACAGAAAGAGAAAAGAACCGACCTTCCTTCAGATCTCAGGAGCTTTGGGATGTGTGTAACCATGGCGACGTCACAGAACTGGGTGACGTGTGTGTGACTTCCTGTAAACAACCTCTTCTCTTTCAGAACCGCCGTGACCTTTCTGAGCGTCTGCTGGGACTCGGGTTCGCTTGTACTGGATTCCTCCGTGGTCCGGTCCCCTCGCTCAGAACTCTGCTCTGTGTTTCCCTCAACCATCCGTGAATTTGATCGCCGCTTTTTAAAGCCATCAGCCGGTTTCTGGTTCTTGGATCCCAGCGGTACCGGTCCAGATCTGCTCCCAGCGAGATTCTCCAGAACGCCGATGTCATTCAGGTCCAACTGAGAAACAAAGTCTTTGGTGAAGTTTAACGACGTATGATGTCATAATAATCTACGTACTTTTACCAATCTGCCATAATATTATAACCACCCCTGTGGAGAGGCTGTGACTCAGCAGGTGGAGAAGCTGTGACTCAGCGGGTGGAGAAGCTGTGACTCAGCGGGTGGAGAGGATGTGGAGAGGCGGGTGGAGAGGCTGTGGTTCAGTGGGTGGAGAGGATGTGGTTCAGTGGGTGGAAAGGCTGTGGTTCAGTGTGTGGAGAGGCTGTGCCTCAGTGGGTGGAGAGGCTGTGGTTCAGTGGGTGGAGAGGCTGTGGTTCAGCGGGTGGAGAGGCTGTGCCTCAGTGGGTGGAGAGGCTGTGGTTCAGTGGGTGGAGAGGCTGTGGTTCAGCGGGTGGAGAGGATGTGGCTCAGCGGGTGGAGAGGCTGTGGTTCAGTGGGTGGAGAAGCTGTGGCTCAGTGGGTGGAGAGGCTGTGGTTCAGCGGGTGGAGAGGCTGTGGTTCAGTGGGTGGAGAGGATGTGGTTCAGTGGGTGGAAAGGCTGTGGTTCAGTGTGTGGAGAGGCTGTGCCTCAGTGGGTGGAGAGGCTGTGGTTCAGTGGGTGGAGAGGCTGTGGTTCAGCGGGTGGAGAGGCTGTGCCTCAGTGGGTGGAGAGGCTGTGGTTCAGTGGGTGGAGAGGCTGTGGTTCAGCGGGTGGAGAGGATGTGGCTCAGCGGGTGGAGAGGCTGTGGTTCAGTGGGTGGAGAGGCTGTGGTTCAGCGGGTGGAGAGGATGTGGCTCAGCGGGTGGAGAGGCTGTGGTTCAGTGGGTGGAGAAGCTGTGGCTCAGTGGGTGGAGAGGCTGTGGTTCAGCGGGTGGAGAGGCTGTGGTTCAGTGGGTGGAGAGGCTGTGGCTCAGTGGGTGGAGAGGCTGTGGTTCAGTGGGTGGAGAAGCTGTGGCTCAGTGGGTGGAGAGGCTGTGGTTCAGTGGGTGGAGAGGATGTGGTTCAGTGGGTGGAGAGGCTGTGGTTCAGTGGGTGGAGAGGCTGTGGTTCAGCGGGTGGAGAGGCTGTGGCTCAGTGGGTGGAGAGGCTGTGGTTCAGCGGGTGGAGAGGCTGTGGTTCAGTGGGTGGAGAGGCTGTGGTTCAGCGGGTGGAGAGGCTGTGGTTCAGTGGGTGGAGAGGATGTGGTTCAGTGGGTGGAGAGGCTGTGCCTCAGTGGGTGGAGAGGCTGTGGTTCAGCGGGTGGAGAGGCTGTGGCTCAGTGGGTGGAGAGGCTGTGGCTCAGTGGGTGGAGAGGCTGTGGTTCAGTGGGTGGTGCTGGAGACCAGATGAACAAACACCCGAGGACACAACATCAACAAACTGTCACAGACTTTGATTTGAACTTTGACCTGAAGCCTGTTCTGGTGGTTCTGGAGTTTTGATTAAGCCGGCCGTGATGAGCGGCGCCGCCTGATGAGGCGTCTGCATCAGTCGTCTTTCTGCTCCACCCTCTTCATGTGGATTACATGACGACGTGGTTTCGGCGTTACCCCGGCACAATCACTCCGGCGCTCGCTGCTGTTCATTTGCATTCACTGCAGATGTTCGGACCACTGCGGCGGAACGGCAGCGTCACAGAACCTCAAGGCCAGAACCGTTCGGGTCTGACGTCTGCAGACGTGAGACGGTAAAGCTTTGAGTCGCCGCCCATCTTTAAATAGAGCCTTCGCTTCACTCTCTGCTCCTCACAGCTGACGCTGTTAACGGAACGACCGGTTCTGTCCGTCCTCTCCTCCCGCAGAGGTTCTGTTTCTGGGAACGACGTGATGATCAGAGGTCTACGTGTTACACCAATCAGCCTTAACATTATAACCACTGACAGGTGACGTCAGAATGACATGGTCATCTTGTTACCAGGGTTACCTGTCAGTGGGTGGATATATTACCTGGTTACCATGGTTACCTGTCAGTGGCTGGATATATTACCTGCTTACCATGGTTACCTGTCAGTGGGTGGCTATATTACCTGGTTACCATGGTTACCTGTCAGTGGGTGGATATATTACCTGCTTACCATGGTTACCTGTCAGTGGGTGGATATATTACCTGGTTACCATGGTTACCTGTCAGTGGGTGGATATATTACCTGGTTACCATGGTTACCTGTCAGTGGCTGGATATATTACCTGCTTACCATGGTTACCTGTCAGTGGGTGGATATATTACCTGGTTACCATGGTTACCTGTCAGTGGGTGGATATATTACCTGGTTACCATGGTTACCTGTCAGCGGGTGGGATATATTACCTGGTTACCATGGTTACCTGTCAGTGGCTGGATATATTACCTGCTTACCATGGTTACCTGTCAGTGGGTGGATATATTACCTGGTTACCATGGTTACCTGTCAGTGGGTGGATATATTACCTGGTTACCATGGTTACCTGTCAGTGGCTGGATATATTACCTGCTTACCATGGTTACCTGTCAGTGGGTGGATATATTACCTGGTTACCATGGTTACCTGTCAGCGGGTGGGATATATTACCTGGTTACCATGGTTACCTGTCAGTGGGTGGATATATTACCTGGTTACCATGGTTACCTGTCAGTGGGTGGATATATTACCTGCTTACCATGGTTACCTGTCAGTGGGTGGATATATTACCTGGTTACCATGGTTACCTGTCAGCGGGTGGGATATATTACCTGGTTACCATGGTTACCTGTCAGTGGCTGGATATATTACCTGCTTACCATGGTTACCTGTCAGTGGGTGGATATATTACCTGGTTACCATGGTTACCTGTCAGTGGGTGGATATATTACCTGGTTACCATGGTTACCTGTCAGTGGCTGGATATATTACCTGCTTACCATGGTTACCTGTCAGTGGGTGGATATATTACCTGGTTACCATGGTTACCTGTCAGCGGGTGGGATATATTACCTGGTTACCATGGTTACCTGTCAGTGGGTGGATATATTACCTGGTTACCATGGTTACCTGTCAGTGGGTGGATATATTACCTGCTTACCATGGTTACCTGTCAGTGGGTGGATATATTACCTGCTTACCATGGTTACCTGTCAGTGGGTGGATATATTACCTGGTTACCATGGTTACCTGTCAGTGGGTGGGATATATTACCCGGTTACCATGGTTACCTGTCGGTGTGTGGATATATTACCTGGTTACCATGGTTACCTGTCAGTGGGTGGATATATTACCTGGTTACCATGGTTACCTGTCAGTGGGTGGGATATATTACCTGGTTACCATGGTTACCTGTCAGTGGGTGGATATATTACCTGGTTACCATGGTTACCTGTCAGTGGGTGGGATATATTACCTGGTTACCATGGTTACCTGTCAGTGGGTGGATATATTACCTGGTTACCATGGTTACCTGTCAGTGGGTGGGATCTATGAGGGAGCAGGTGAACATTTGGTCCTAATATTGGATCAGTCAGGATCTGAGTTACTTTGAAAGGATCAAATCCCGATGGACACAACTCAGGTTCATAACAACTCCAGAAGTGTTCCAGGTTAGAAGGAACAGTGTTTTCTTCCATTCACACTTTCTTCTCCTCCTCCTTTGTGTCAAACATGAACTCCATCTACAAAAAACATCTATAATAGAACAACCGTGAGGGCTTATTTTTAACGTAACCTAAATGTAATCAAAAGCTTTCTTCACACCACATTCTAAAATTGTTATTATGAATAAACTCGGGATGAACAGCGAGGTTATCTCCCTGAAAACCCCCCAATCCCCTGCGTTGAATTCAAGCACTCAAACTAGTAGCTGTTATGCTGAAATCATTTACCGTAAATACAAGATAAATCTCCTTTATTTTCTTCATATGAGTCATTTTGAACAGAATCGGACAAACGGTTGGGAAGTAACGGTCAAGAAAACTGTTTTTTCAAAATAAAAGCTCCTTCTAGTGACTGAAATATGAATAATTACAGTAAAATATGACAAATTCAAGTTAGATTTCTACAAAATTAGACCAACCGTTGAGCCAAAATTGCCCGGGAACCCATTTTTTTCTCGGGGAAAATAGCGCCCCCTTGTGAAAAAAACATGAATGATTAGGGTAAAATATGACAAATACAAGATAAATCTCATAGAGTCGATTCATCTGCACCGGATTTCCACTAAATCAGATTCAAATTAAGAAAAAAAAAACCCCGAAAACGATTATTTTGAAGGTAAAGCTCCCCCGTGTGGCAGATATGTGCTACAGCCCTTTCTAATCAATGGATTTGTTTCTTTCAGTGGAACTTTCTCGCACACATGACTGAGTAAAGAAAGATAACTGGTTATTACCGTTTGAGAGACGTGAGGACCTCAGATGTTCTGCTCGTAGATACGGGATCGTCATCAGCAGGAATATTTGACTACACATACTGAAGGACAACAGGAAGTCGCTACATCAACGCTTTTCACAGCACAGGCCGGTCTTTACAGGGATGGATTTATCATGTGTGAATGAGATTCTTACTGTTTTCATTGTTTTTATGGTTTACCTAGTTTTGTGTTTGTTTTTCCTGAAACTGATAATGTATACCTCACAAATAAAGAAACCTGAACCTGAAGCTGAACTCTTATCGTGAAAAAGTTCAAACGCTTCACCCAAAAACAGGAGACTATCCAAATAAGAGCATCAAGTTACTATAAAAACACGAGACTATCAAAATAAGAGCATCAAGTTACTATAAAAACACGAGACTATCAAAATAAGAGCATCAAGTTACCATAAAAACACAAGACTATCAAAATAAGAGCATCAAGTTACTATAAAAACACAAGACTATCCAAATAAGAGCATCAAGTTACTATAAAAACACCAGACAAGAGTAAAACATGGTTACGAAACCATCAAAGCAGAAAAGGCTGACCTGTAAAAAAATAAATTGGGATTTGAACCCATGAGGTGAGTCCCTGCCGTTAGAGAATAGTGGCAGGAAGTGGAACCGGACACTCAGGAAGGTCCGTCTCTGGAAATTGAATTACCGTTAATTCTTCTAATCGTGTCTAACTGAATGAAATGAACTCATTTTAATCAGGAGCCGTTGGTTTGAAATTAGATTAATAAACCGTGAGTGGCGTTTAATAACTCCTTTGAATCTTATAAAATCAAGCAGGTTTCTACGCCAACATTTACCAGAACCAGAACCAGGGACCGTTTTATCCGAGACCGTCTGTCAGAGTCTCTTCAGTCACAGAACCGTTTCAGAGAGTAGAATCCTGCACTCCTCTGATTGACAGCTCACAATTGAAATAATGACAATACTGAGAGGGAGAAGAAAATGTGACTTACTATCAGTGGGAA
>JBBDHG010000397.1:122500-130000 GCA_037951165.1 Lophius americanus
ACCTGGCCGGTAAGTGGAAGAACTTGGATTGGACTCCTGGAGATTTCCGTCTGTTTGGAGTTTCTTTCGCCATGCCTCCAAGTCCAATCCCCAAACTCCGCCCCCAATCTCCACCCAACACCAGCAGATTCTGCAGATTCTGCGTGTGACGAGAAAGTTCTTCAGGTCCAAACATGTTCGAATCAACTTCATGAATGTTTGTTTTAATATTATTTTGCTGTTTTATTTGTCATCATCAAACTTAAACTATTTGCTTCGTCAGCACTTTTTGACAAAAGGCGCTCTGAGGGATTTTGGCGCCATCAGTCGGACCCTGGAATGATGCCAGCGGGACCGCCGGACTCATAGGGTTGAAGTTTGACAGCTAACAGAAGATCAGCTGGAGGAGAGAGGCGACAGGATGTGATTGGATCTAAAGGGAAGTAGACAGGTGACCTCCAGGAGGTCAAGTGGTTTTCCCCGTGTCAGAAGGTTGGTGGTTCAATCCCCAGAATGCTGCTGCATCTCCATGTCGTACGGTTCTGGAGAGAAACCCAAGAACCCAGTTGTCTCCCCGGAGTCACCAGTCAAGTAGTCTTCATCGCTGACCTTCAGCGAAGAAGCCTCGTTCTTCTGTCTTCATCAAGATTGCAGGGATCGTTCTGACGCTCGTCGGAGCGTCTCTCAGCGACCGGCGCCTTCTCCTCGGGTTGACTGGGAGGAAGAGGAGGACGTCTCTCCGTTCCCTCGCCATTTAAGAGCAATGAATCACAGCCCAGTGCTTCTGAGAGCGCGGAGGACGCCGTTACCGCCGCCACTGAACTTTACACCAGGCGTCCTTTGGGTCCTCCTGCAGCCGCCACAGGTGAACTTCATTAATGTCTCAGACGCGGCGCCGAGCGGATCCATTAAAGGAGATTTCTCTCTGACTCCTCCTCGTCTGTGGAGGAACCAGGAGTCGCCAGTGGAAGTCATTTTTTTACAGTTTGTAATATTTGTGTTAAAAAACCTCTGGGATCAAAAATGATGTCAGAGATCAAACATCCATAATAACATACCATCCTCTTCATCATCCTCCTCTCTTCGCCCCCCCAGCCTCTCTCGTTCGCGGCGGCGCTCTTCTGATGCAGGTGTGCATCATCTGGACCACCTGTCACTCCAATGTCTGTCGGCTCCCATCAAACCCGTCGCCGCTCTCACCTGAAGGACTGCGTGACGATGGTGAAGGGGGAGGTTCTTCCTCCTACGCTGTGACAACAACATCAACAACAACAACAACAACAACAACAAGGTCAGTGAGAAAAAGGTTCTTCTCAGTAATTGGGTGGATGTAGTCAGAGCGGAGCAAACAGCTGAACGCGCCGTCACCACTTCCTGTTACTTCCTTTGATGTTTCACTGCATGTCGGAGAAACGATAAACCCGTCTTTAAGGAAACCTGAAATACACACAGAACCCAAATCTCCAGAACCAGAACCAAACACAGGAGCAAATATCCCACCCATATGAACATACAAACACACACACACACACACACACACACACACACACACACACACACACACACACACACGCACACACACACACACACACACACACAGAATCACACTCACACACACACACACACACACACACACACGCACACATACACACACAGAATCACACTCACACACACACACACACACACACACAGAATCACACACCCACACTCACACACACACACACACACTCACACACACACACACACGCACACACACACACACAGAACCCAAATCTCCAGAACCAGAACCAAACACAGGAGCAAATATCCCACCCATATGAACATACAAACACACACACACTCACGCACACAGAATCACACACACACACACTCACGCACACAGAATCACACACACACACACACACGCACGCACACACACACACACACGCACACATACACACACAGAATCACACTCACACACACACACACACACATACACACAGAATCACACACCCACACTCACACACACACACACACACTCCCTTTGAAACGGTCTGAGAGTCCTTCGGTTCTGGAGAGGATGATAAAGCGGGCCAGGGTTCTCCTCGGGGGGCCTGGTAGCCCCCCAGTACTCACGGGAGAAGGAGAAGAAAGGGATGAAAAAAGGAAAACAGACAGAAAGCGGACTCAGAGGTGGAATAACCTTTTTTCAGCTCCTTACTGCCACAACATTTCTTCTTTTTTTAAATAATCCTTTTTCAAAGATCATTTCTCTTCAGTTTAATTATTTTAGCGTTTGAATGTGGATCAGTCTCTCCAGAATCTGTTTCTGTCTTTGTCATGTTTTCTTTCCCTTGATTTCTGATATTATTATTCTTCTTGTTCTTTTTTATTAATTGTGCGTAGACTTGTTTGTTTGGTAAACATCATTAAAAAAACCCACAAAGATGGATGAGTGAAAATTTAGTGTTTAATAAGTGTTTATTCTGTTCAGGAGGCGGGACATCCGGGTTCAGCCTGTCCGTCACAGTCCCTATTCATGAAAGCTGAGTTTATAATAATAATAATAAATAATAATAGATTTAATTTATAACTTTACATTTGGATCAAATCTCAAAGTGCTACAAAGTAAAAGCAGATAAAAGCATCAATAAAGAAATAAAATAATAACTATATAAAAACATGACCAAAAGCATTAATGTTAATTAAAGTTATAGGTTCTGCTAAAAAGGAAAGTTTTAAGTCCTTTTTTAAATGTGTCAGTCGTCTGTGGAGCCCTGAGATGGTCAGGGAGGGCATTCCACAGACGAGGGGCAGCAGAACAGAAGGCCCGATCTCCCATGGTGCTGAGCTTAGTCCGGGGAAGGAGGAGGCGGTATGAGAGGGTAGAACGGAGGGGTGGTGTTTAGGCCAATGGGGTGGAGGAGGAGGTGGTCTTGAGGTCAGTGGGGTGGAGGAGGAGGTGGTGTTGAGGTCAGTGGGGTGGAGGAGGTGGTGTTGAGGTCAGTGGGGTGGAGGAGTAGGTGGTGTTGAGGTCAGTGAGGTGGAGGAGTAGATGGTGTTGAGGTCAGTGGGGTGGAGGAGGAGGTGGTGTTGAGGTCAGTGGGGTGGTGGAGGTGGTGGTGTTGAGGTCAGTGAGGTGGAGGAGGAGGTGGTGTTGAGGTCAGTGGGGTGGAGGAGGTGGTGGTGTTGAGGTCAGTGAGGTGGAGGAGGAGGTGTTGTTGAGGTCAGTGAGGTGGAGGAGGTGGTGCTGTTGAGGTCAGTGAGGTGGAGGAGTAGATGGTGTTGAGGTCAGTGGGGTGGAGGAGGAGGTGGTGTTGAGGTCAGTGGGGTGGTGGAGGTGGTGGTGTTGAGGTCAGTGAGGTGGAGGAGGAGGTGGTGTTGAGGTCAGTGGGGTGGAGGAGGTGTTGTTGAGGTCAGTGAGGTGGAGGAGGTGGTGGTGTTGAGGTCAGTGGGGTGGAGGAGGAGATGGTGTTGAGGTCAGTGGGGTGGAGGAGGTGGTGTTGAGGTCAGTGGGGTGGAGGAGTAGGTGGTGTTGAGGTCAGTGAGGTGGAGGAGGAGGTGGTGTTGAGGTCAGTGGGGTGGAGGAGGAGGTGGTGTTGAGGTCAGTGGGGTGGAGGAGGTGTTGTTGAGGTCAGTGGGGTGGAGGAGGTGTTGTTGAGGTCAGTGGGGTGGAGGAGGTGGTGTTGAGGTCAGTGGGGTGGAGGAGGTGTTGTTGAGGTCAGTGGGGTGGAGGAGGTGTTGTTGAGGTTAGTGAGGTGGAGGAGGAGGTGTTGTTGAGGTTAGTGAGGTGGTGGAGGAGGTGGTGTTGAGGTCAGTGGGGTGGAGGAGGTGTTGTTGAGGTCAGTGGGGTGGAGGAGGTGGTGGTGTTGAGGTCAGTGGGGTGGAGGAGGAGGTGGTGTTGAGGTCAGTGGGGTGGAGGAGGAGGTGGTGTTGAGGTCAGTGGGGTGGAGGAGGTGTTGTTGAGGTCAGTGGGGTGGAGGAGGTGTTGTTGAGGTCAGTGGGGTGGAGGAGGTGGTGTTGAGGTCAGTGGGGTGGAGGAGGTGTTGTTGAGGTCAGTGGGGTGGAGGAGGTGTTGTTGAGGTTAGTGAGGTGGAGGAGGAGGTGTTGTTGAGGTTAGTGAGGTGGTGGAGGAGGTGGTGTTGAGGTCAGTGGGGTGGAGGAGGTGTTGTTGAGGTCAGTGGGGTGGAGGAGGTGTTGTTGAGGTCAGTGAGGTGGAGGAGGTGGTGGTGTTGAGGTCAGTGGGGTGGAGGAGGAGGTGGTGTTGGTACCTCTTTCATCTCCTGCTCAGCAGTTACGTTTACGTTACTTTTCCTTCTCCTTCACGTTTTGCTGAGATCCTGGGAGCAGCAGGAGTAAATAAAGTGTTTTGTCGTTGTGGAGTGTGAGCGCGCCGCAGCAGGAGAACGATTTCTACAGACGCTTCATCAGAACGTGTTCCTGAAGGAGTTTAGGAGAGAGAGAGGAGAAAACACGAGGAGCAGAAGAAGATAAGACACAGAAATAAACTTCATGTTTACGGTAAATAAACACAGAATCCATTTGTCTGCATGAAAACACTCACACCCCGTTCATCTGGTAATCACGCACCCTCCTCATCACCGTCCATCAGCACACCTCCTCTTCATCTCTTCCCTCAGTAAGCCCCGCCCACACTCAGTGTGACATCACTCGACATGGGTCAGAGGTCAGGAGGGCGGAGCCTGAAGCGTGAGTGGTGAATCGGATTAATTCTGAAACTGTCTCCTCCACACAAACAGAATATTAACGTCTGTAAGCAGGAATCATCATCATCATCATCATCATCATCCTACCCTACAGCTAAAGTCCAGCAGTGGGAGGACAGCTGTGTGTGTGTGTGTGTGTGTGTGTGTGCGTGCGTGTGTGCGCGTGCGTGTGCGTGTGTGTGTGTGTGTGTGTATGTGATTCTGTGTGTGAGTGTGTGTGTGTGTGTGTGTGTGTGTGTGTGTGTGTGTGTGTGTGTGTGTGTGTGTGTGTGACAAGCTGCTGCTCAGCAGTTTTAAGTCTACAAACTAAAAGTCAAACGTTTTGCACCAACTTCTAACCGGCCCAGTGAGTTTAAAGACTTCTTAGGAGACCTACTCATCTTCCTCAGCTGTCAGAACATCTCTTCCTCCTGCTATTGAATAATTATTAACGGGTTTCTCTGCTCACACCAGGCTGCCTGAGGTCAGAACCTGGAGTTAGAGGAATGTCGGGCAGCATTTTTCTTACTCCAGACTCTAACTTCTAACTTCTGTATTAACTGGACCGCCGGTATAAACACAAACACCGCCCATACTACAAATCCCAGAATGCACTCTTTCAGCTCAGCATTCATCCAGTTACTTCAGAAAAACGTTACACTAGCCCTCTGAAGAGAAGCTCGGGGGCTTCAGAGGGACCTCAGGGCGGAACCATAGAGTTCACGATCTGACCCACGAAAAAACTTTGTCCCTGAACCTTTCCAAGTCCAGTCGATGGTAGCTGACCCCCATTGACCCCCCCGTGACCCCACCAGTTTACCTCACAACTGTTTCACGAGTCTGGGTTCCCTTCTTTGATGGCAAGATGTCAGACTGAGTGAGACGGCAGTTTCACTGTGGTGCCATGGATCATTTTCAAACTTCATCCCCACATAGAACTCAGTGTGAGGAAGAACTGGAGTGATTTGGGAAAGTTTTGTTGTACATTTATGACACTAGGGGGAGTTTATGTGGAAAAAAACGTTTTCTTGACCATGACTTCCTCACCGTCAGTTTTTACACCAACCTTTGTGGATATGAATCGACTCGAGGAGATCTGTTTTGTAAATGTCATACTTTACTGCCGTACATAATATTTTACTCACTAGGGCAAACTTTTATTTTTCCTTTTCTGACAAGAAACGCAGTTTTCCGAACCTAACTTAATGCTTACGTAAGCATTGCTCCAATTTTGTTCAAATTAGGTGAAAATGAAGGAGCTGGAGGAGCTTCACCTCGTATCCTTCACATTTCTAATAGTTCATATTTATACACATTTCTAAAGGATGTAACTTTAAGTTCAGTCTGGGGCAGTACTTGTACAACGCAGGGGATAGGGAGCTTTCTGGGGAAATGCTGTCAGGGACAACAAAGCCTAGTTTTCCATGTATCCAAAGGGATGACCTCATATTGTTCGTACTACTCCTTTAAATCCTGCTCCGGTTCAGGATATGATCCATGGGGTCAGATCCCAACAAGATGGAGAAAAGGTCCTGGATTGGTCAGAAAAAGGAAGTCCGGTGATGGATCTGTGGTGTTTTTTACGGCTACAGGAAGACAAATATACCATCATCCAGAGATCGGAATGAGCTCCGAACCACATTTCAGGCAGAACCGGCTCCTTCCTCATCGCTATCCTGCCTCGGAAATTGCCAATAACAACAACAACAACGAAAACAACAACAACAACAAGACGTCAAATGATTTCCAATTCTATTATTTGGCGGGGGTGTGGGGTAAAAATGATGACTTAAGGCTGAGACTATACCCAGCCTACTGATGCACACCAATCCAATCAGCCCAAGTTTGGACCCATCCATCAAACTCAGCGCCATCGGACCGGTCGTTAGCGCTGATGCTGAACCAGACTCACTTTCTGTGAACCCAAATGAGGCGTCTGCAGCGCCGCGGCGTTGGATCCACGCCTGATCTACTCGATCTGCTATTTGAGGTCATTTTCTAAAGAATTCATGTTTTTACAGTGAATGATTAGTTCCCAAAAGCTTAAAATTCTTTGACAGACTGACCATCAGAAAACATATAACAGTAAATAAATATATCTAATACTTACATTAGTGATTTAAATGTTACCAGCACACATTCTTTTTATTGTTTAGAGTGTAGTGGGGCAGCAGGGCGATACGCCTGATCCTGATTATCTGGCGTTTCATTCGTATTTATTCCCACTCTTTTTTTTCCCAGTAATCGTCTTTTTTTAGGCCACGCCCTCTCTGTCAGGTGACTTATTTTATCATGTGACCCAAACCTTTTCTCTTCCTCTGTCCTGTCTGCAATCCTAAAACAAACATCATTTATTGTATTTACCCCTAAATACTCACCTTTACGTGTCAGCCCGGTTCAGCCCGGTTCAGCCCGGTTCAGCTGAGCCGGGCTGAACCGGCCCGAGACTGCGTTTGTATGGCAGCAGCTGTCAGCCTCCTGATCGGTTAGAACCGGTCCTGCTCTGTGTTTTATTTCATCTCAGTGCCCTTCAAGACCGATGATTCCAGAAACACAGTAGATTTCTGGAATCATCGGACCTCCGCTTCCTGGAAAATTGGGGATTTTATGGCATCGTCATCATCAGCGCGTCCGGTGGATAGTCTTCATGTTAACGCCAAAACACGTAAAGTATTTCACGGATCATTTGTACAAATGTTATACCCACATAGACATCAGTGCGAGGAAGAACTGGAGTGATTTTGGGACATAATTCAAAAAATTCTGATTAAGTCCAAATTTGGTGCCTATGGATCGACTCCAGGAGAACTATCTGGTATTTATATTATTTTACTCT
>JBBDHG010000397.1:135000-145000 GCA_037951165.1 Lophius americanus
CTAGGAGGTCAAGGTGGTCAAGGTTCCCCTGGAGGTTGGGTTTCTTCCTCGGTTATGTTTTTTAGCAGGATTATACAAAAGATTAGGAGTTTTTTTGAGAGGATGGTTACGGACCAAGGAAGAATATATATATATACACACAAATACATATATATAAACATATGTATGTATATATATATGTATATATATATATGTATATATATATATATATATATATATATACATATATATATGCGTGTGTGTAATTCGTCAAAGAAATGTCAAATAGAAGGAAACGATGAAGTGAAGAAATCTCAGATCCAAAAGGTCAAAATCTTCTGCAAAAACACATTTCTGGCTCTTAAACTAGTAAATCAACTCAGGAGGAGGAAAGGATGAGGAGAGGAGGAGAGGAGGAGGAGAGTGTTTGTTTCTATCTTCATTAGAATGTTAAACTCCTTCTGTTGGTCCGATCCTGCTCCTGCTGCTGGAACTATTTCAATCATTATTATATGTTCTATTATAATATTTCTATTGTAGGCCCGGACATCTTCATCGATGCTGAAGAGTAAATACAGAAGTGGGAAACCAGAGGGTTAATTTTTACGTCCGGACCCTCAGAAAAGATCCAACCTCATAGAAACATGAAGAACCAGAGGAATATTCCCAGGTGGAAATAAAAAAGACCGAATGTGAATTAAATCCAGACTCAGACTCTTATTGTGAAAATCTGACACATTTCCTGGTGAAACACAGACGAGAACTTGACGCCAGGGTTCTTGGGACTAACTGAGTTTTTATAGACTTTTCCCTGTTTTTAAAAAGAAGGAATAAACCCGACAACAACGTCTGTGTTCTGATGATTCACCATCTTTATGGTTTATACGCACAGATTATACATTTATTCTAGAATGTGAGTTTCTCAGTCTATTTTGAACTTATATTAAAGTTTTGACAAACTGTAGGCTGGACCCAAGAGCAGAACTCTCAGAACTCTCAGGACTCTCAGAACTCTCAGAACTCTCAGGACTCTCAGGACTCTCTCGCTCAGAGCAGGAGTGCAGGCGATGAAGGCGGGTCAAGCACCGGATCAGCAGAACAGAAGTCCAATCCTCTTCAAAGTCAAGAACCATGAATCCAGGAGTCTGACTTTAATGAATCCACCTGAGGGGACTGAGGGTCTGGCGAGGAGTGGAGGTGGAGACCAGGCCCAAATCCTGCCGGGCTTGATGGCTGATGGAGATCAGGTGCGGCGAGACCCGCCGACGCCTTCAGGTGCTGCCTATCAAACACACAGACCAGGGAGGAGGAAGAGGAGGAAGAGGAGGAAGAGGAAGAGGAGGAGGAGGAGGAGGGAGGAGAAACCCTTCAAAATAAGGTGGTCATGCTCAAAAATGTGGATTTTTTTACTCACTTCAAAGTAACATTTTAATAAAATCTTACACTGTAAAAAAAAAAATTAATGTGACAATTATAGAAGCTGTTTGCTTCTTTAGAAGTGAACATTTAAATTCCTCACAGTATTAAAAATAATCTCTCCAGTTCATGGACGGTTTGTAAACAGAGTTACATCAGAGACATTAAGCGTTTTTGAATTATGTCCTGCACTGTAAAAATAATTCATTTACTGGCTACACACAGTTGAGTTAAACATTATTGAGTCTAACGTAGAAGTTTTTCTTTAGAACCAATCATCTCATGTGTTCTAATCTGCACTGTAAAACAAAAACATGTTGACAAAATGACTTAAAATGAAATCATTCAAAAAAGCGTTATATTTTCCCACCAAAGTTTTTAAAAAATGTTTTTTTCTTTGCTAGTATTTGAAGTTTTTTTGTCTTTAATTTACAAAGTTCAAAATGTTGATGTGAACATAGTGAGATAAAATTATTTTTGATATGTTTAAAAAAGATATTTACTTTAAAAACAAAAAGCTTAAAGTGTTTTTTCTTAACTCAAACCTCTAATCTCTAAACATTTCCAACACAGTCAGATCACAGCATTTATATCTAGTGATGATTCAAAGAGTGCAGATATCACTTTTAAATTATAAATAGGGAAAATATAACGACACTTAAGGAAAAACAACCATTTACGAAAAAAGCAACAAATTATTACATATTAAAACTTTTACCGATTTATAAAAATGATTATTATCTATACACTTAAAAGCGACTCCAAAAATGACCCGTTTGTCTGATCGTCATCTCTAAACTTCATGGGACACGACGGCTGATGAACCACCAACTCGCATCTCTAAACCCTAAAATGGTACCGCTCAGATATCGGGTCAAAAAACAGGTCTGAGTTGTACAGAGTGACCGCCTTTACGGAGAGCTGCTGACACATTTGACCACGCCCACATGCATCTGACCCCGCCCACACCACTCTGACTCCGCCCACACGGCTCAAACTAGACTGAGGAGGTCAACAATGGAGGCTCAGGGTCAAACGATAGGTGACGTCGCTGACACGATCACACGACTGAGATCCCGAGAATTTTCTGAACAAACTGATGAAAAGATTAAATTAAGCAAAATTAACTTAAGACTTTTATTTGGGTCCGTTCTGCTACTAAAGGAAACATTATCTACGTTTGGATGGATGTGGAGTCAGAATAGTATGATTCATGGCGAGTTGTTCGGATGATCTCAGCGACTCCCCTACATTCTAGCGATGACGTCACGATGAAAGAAGGACAAATAATAATAAAAACAATCATTATTTTTAACAATAAAAACAAAGATTGTTTGGGAACGTACGTGAATGCTGCCGGCTTCCTCCCGCCGCTCCTCCTCATGGCTGCCGTGGCGAACATTAAAGCCATGGTGATGTCACAAGGGTCTCGACCCTAGGAGACGGATAAAGGGAGACGTCCCAGATGTTCCACAGAAGACCCCAACTTTAAAGGACTCTGCCAGAACTTTTTAATGAGTACTCTGGGTGAAAGTTCCAAAACATTCCAGCTGCAACTTTTAGTAAGTACTGTGATGTTAGATGTGAGAAGAAAGGTTAGAAGAAGAAGTTCTTCCTGTCACTCACACGGGCTTTGAGTGCAGGATATGAAACCTGCTTTCATCCACGAGACGGTTTGATGTGAACGGGTTTGACTGGGACTCTCGCTCAGAACCGGGTTATGGTTGAGGCAAAGTAAGGAGCTGCACTTAATGTTCTATCAGAACCTTTCTGTAGCAGAAAGGTTCTGATAGAACGGTGTCACACACAGAGAAAGGAGGAAGAAACAACCTACTTAATATTAAGTGTTTTTAATGTTATGGCTGACTGGGGTTCTGTGAACTGTTGTTCTGGTTCCTGTAAGCGTGAAGAACGCCGCGTTCCTGTTTCTCATTCTTATTTAATTATTTTGGACTAATCTATTCATTATTTTTTAAATGTATTTTTTTATTTTATTTTTATCTTCATCTTAATTGTATTTATTAGTTTTATTATTTTTCTTTGTTGCTTTTTAAAAAAATCTTTTTTGTATTTCTTTTACTATTCCTTTTATTTTTTACATTATTTAAA
Source organism: Lophius americanus (assembly GCA_037951165.1). Classification (NCBI taxonomy): domain Eukaryota; kingdom Metazoa; phylum Chordata; class Actinopteri; order Lophiiformes; family Lophiidae; genus Lophius; species Lophius americanus. The sequence goes on from JBBDHG010000397.1 coordinate 138,505, forward strand.
AAAAAAATCTTTATTTTTTAATTAAAAAAAAAGAATGTCTTTATTTTTAATTCATATTTCTTTATTAGTACTCTCTTATAAAAAAGAATCACTAATTCTATTTTTTTTCTAACATTTTTTTCTTATTATTTGTGTTTATTTCACATTTTCCTTTGATTCTTTTATCATATATTATTGGGACCATCTGATTTTTTGTTCTGTGGTTGTAATAATTGTTTGCTGTGATGAAGCACCATGTAACCGTAGAACGGCGGTACCCCACCCCCCCCCCCCAGCTCCCAGCAGCCTCAGCCCGCCCTCTGACATCATCGGCCATGTGGACCTGTGCGTCGGCCCAGCTGTTCCCCGGAGACTGTCTCTCCTCCAGAAACTCCTCCTACCGGATGTCGTCTTTCTTGGGCCAAGGCAACTTCGGCAACATCGTGAAATGCGTGCGGTTGAGCGACACGAAGACCGTGGTGCTGAAGATAATGAAGAACGAGGACAAGTACAAATGTCAGGCAGCAGCAGAGGTAGAGAACCAGAAGACCTACGAGAACCGAATCCCTAATCCTGTAGCAGGTGGAGCTAACATGGGTTCTGTTCTCCTCAGGTGAACGCCCTGTTGAAGTTAAGATCGCTCCACCCGGACCAGTGCAACCTGGTCCGGTGGTTCGGAGCGTTCACCGACAGAGGTCTGATCTGCCTGGAGTTTGAGCAGCTGCACCAAAGTCTGTACGACTTCATGAGCGCCAGATATTTCCGACGTCTCCCTCTGATGGAGATCAGACCTTTTGTCCAGCAGGTACGGGCCGCCAGAACTTCCCTCTGCGTCGATAAAGTTTGAAGCTGAAGGCTGGTTGAATACTTTGGATGTCTTTCCAGATTGCCGTGGCCCTCGATCACCTGAAGGCCGTTGGGTTAATCCACGCAGATCTTAAGCTGGAGAACGTCATGCTGGTCAACCACGTGTGGAAGCCTTACAGAGTCAAGGTCATCGACTTCAGCCTGGCCCACGGGGTGACGGCCACCAAAGTGGGCTCGTACATCCAGAGCCGCCCCTACAGGTGAGTATTCGGAACCTTCTCTGCACGGGGTCTTTTATGGAACATAGATGGTCCACCAACATCCTTGAAGTTCCACCTGTGAGGACTTTTCCAGTAGTACCAGTAGAAGTCTGAGAACCTCTAGTCGTTGGTTTGAGTAGACCTGAGATGATGTTCAAGTGGAAGTAGCCTTAGTGGGGAGAAGATGTCATCAGACGGACCTTTGTAACGTGATCCAACCAACGTGTTCCAGTTGGTTGGTGGGTTCTGTTGGCCCACATACTCTGGTTTCAACCAGTGTCCTGGTCACTGATGAGATATGAGGTCCGTTCCAGGGACACACAGGATGTTACCCGTGTCATCAGCCTTAATACCGTCATTATTCTCAGCGTAATACCTTTGATCTCTTTAATCTCCGTACCTCCATCATATTCTTTATGTTGGTCCCTCTAAACCTCTTCAGGGCTTTGGTCTCTCTCCTGAGGGCGATTTGTTTCCTTCCACTTCTTGGGTGAACCATTCCACACCCGGCACGGAGACCTCTTTGAATCCAATCCCTTGTGTCCCGCCTCAGGTCTCCAGAGATCATCCTGGCGCTTCCATACACAGAGGCGATAGATATTTGGTCTCTGGGCTGCTTGGTGGCCCTTTTGTACCTGGGAACTATTCTCTACCACGGCTTGAGTGAATACGATATGGTGAGTACTTCCTGAAGTTTACCCTGAGTTCAGACTCAGTGACGGACCTCCGACTGGTCTCCCAGTCTAACTGGACTCTTCTTCTGTACTGTATCTTCAGCTGAGGTACATCCTGGAAACTCAGGGTGAGCTACCGGACAAGCTGCTCTGCTCTGGAGGCAAGACTAGTTATTTTTTCTCCAAAGATGACAACTCAACCAACGGTCTCTGGAGGCTAAAGGTACCGCCTCTTCACCGTCTGCCTTACTGGGTTTAAAAGACCCCTTCTCTCCTTCCTGCACTTCTTACACACTCAAGGATATGTGGTTGTTTGTTTGTGCCCGTTTGTCAACATGTCCTCTTCTCTGAACGTCCAGACGCCACATCAGTTTCTGAAAGAAACAGGAATTAAAGCGATCGAGAACCGGAAGGTGAAGTTGGGGTCCCTGGACGACCTCCTGCTCGTAGGTCCCCCTCTGGTTCACAGGTAGAACTTTAACGTGACCCTCCATCTCCAGATGACGTTGTTGTTCGTTCCACCTCCAGATGTACGAGAGCAGCGCCGTGAGCGCCCCAGATAAACTGGCAGAACACAAAGACCTGCTGGCGTTTGTTCACCTGATGAAGGGTTTGCTCCAGCTGGACGCGGCGGAGAGGATCCCACCGTGTCAGGTTCTGGAGCATCCATTTATCAGCATGGGCCCCATGGTCCATCTGAAGACCACCAGCTCCCAGTAAATCAACACGGCCATCTTTTTAACCAAACTGTACTTAAACATATTCTGTCATCACTGCTGTGACGACGCCGGCTGATGGATAGTTCATTGTCTTGCAGTGCCCAGTCCTCCTTTCAGATTATGGACATCAGTAAGAGGACCCAGAATGCTGCGTCCTAGGAGAAAGACACGAGCAGTCCTCCTCCAGGACCGGCCAGCCCGTCCAACAGAACCAGAGGGCGGTTCCATCTGCTGCTGACGAGAGGAGCAGCGAGAACCGGAGCTTCTCCTCCAGACTCCTCGCTGTCTGAGACACCAACTGTTCATCATCTGACCGAAGACCGGAGACGCCGTCTCACCTGGTCCAGACCAGAGTCTGGCTTTTAGAACTCCCAGGCGCTGAAGGTGCTGCAGAACTTTTCTATATAGGAGATGTTTGGTTCTGGATACCAGTAAGGGTCCAGACATGGTTGCCTTCAGTGAAGTTGGTGTCGACTGTGACGTCCAGCTCAAACCAATAAATCTAACTAAAGCAGAAAGGACAGAGAACTTGAAGTGTTCGGTGTCGAGAGTCGATGCCGCCGCGGAAAGTTGAACGAAACCAAAAGTGTCTGAAAGATTTTTGAGTTTCATTTCAGGTTTTAGGAAAGACAATTTAGAATCACTGATTCACCTTCACTGTCTCACCAACGGAGACACGGAGGACCGCCAGAACCAACGGAGACACGGAGGACCGCCAGAACCAACGGAGACACGGAGGACCGCCAGAACCAACGGAGACACGGAGGACCGCCAGAACCAACGGAGACACGGAGGACCGCCAGGACCAACGGAGACACGGAGGACCGCCAGAACCAACGGAGACACGGAGGACCGCCAGAACCAACGGAGACACGGAGGACCGCCAGAACCAACGGAGACATGGAGGACCGCCAGAACCAATGGAGGACCGCCAGAACCAACGGAGACATGGAGGACCCCCAGAGGTGGATCAAAACCCGGCATCATTCTAGACCAGCGCTTCCCACTGACTCCACCCACTCTAAATTCTCAGGTTTTCTGAAAATGTCATCACGTTAAACATCAGGTTGGGGACAAACTACAGATGACTGAGGACTTGTTGGATGTCCACCTGAGAGACGACGGTCGTGTGAAGGTTTTAAAAGTTGAACGGTCCTTCTCCATGAAAGTGTGATGGATCTGTGAATCAATGAAAAGGAGTGAAAAAGTTTTTGAAGGTTTTGTTCATCTGAATGAACGTGAAAAATCTGAAGCGACGCCTGAAACTCTTCAGTCAGATGGTTTTGATGTTTCTACGTTGATGATGCTGTGGAGCGGTTCTCTTCCAAAGGTTCTGGACATCTTGTTAAAGACATGGTTCCATGGACTCCATCAAACACCAGCAGATACTGGATGAAGACCTAAAAGCCTGTCAGAACCTTAAAGTGGGTCGTGGTTGGACCTTCCAGCAGGACAATGTTCTGAAGATCACCTCAACATCAACCCAAGAATGGTTCAGAGGTCACAGAATAAAGGTTCTGTCATGACCATCCCAGTCACCTGACCAGAACCCACCAGAACATCTGTGGGATGTGCTGCAGAGGAGAGTCCACTAGCGTGGACCTCAGAACCTGAAGGAGGTGGAGAGGTTCTGTATGGAGGAATGGTCTCAGATCTTCTCCATGTGTCCTCAGACCTCCTCACAGACGACAGGAGGAGACTCAGGATGTTACTGTGGTGAAAGGGGGCGGAGCTAAATATTAAATGCAGGTTTTCTACAGTATTGTTAGATATTAAAGATTAAATAAAGGCTAGAATAGAAGAAACTCAACTGTCAGACATCATTTCTTGTTTTATTAAACAGTATCGTTATTATAACATAAGGACTAAGATCCCCCCCCCCCCACAAGGGGGGAAAATACTCATATCAGTTATGCTACATGTGAACTTTGACCTACAGTTTTTCATCTTGTTGACACTCGGAGGCCGCCACAGATTCTCCCGCCGCGGGCTCAGGGAGGGAGGGGTGAGCTGCGGCGTCTCCCGGTATCTGGAATGTGGCGTGACGGCAGTAAATTTCACGCACTGCTCCTTTAACGGAGCCGAGCCCTCGCCGCGTCTCGGAGCTCATTCCTCACCGCGTCCACAATCATCGCCGCTCTTTATTTGCTCTTTTATTCATCCCGCTGCCGCGTTGGCCGTTGTTTACCCTGCTGGCGATGTCCTCAGACGTCCATTCATCTCGGAAACAGAACACCTGCCAGAATCTAATTTGACCCCCGACCCCCCCACCCCTCTCTGACTCCCTCTCCTCTTCGTCAGATCTCGTAGGCCGATCCTTTTTTGGGTCCAGGGAAGAAAATAAATATGTGTTTAGAGCGGCGGAGGAGATGGATTATGAGGCGAGGAAAAGATGGAGGGTGGGCGGAGTCAGGGGATTATGAAGTATGTGTTTGTCAGTAAGCGCTCTCAGGGTTGTGTGTTTTTGTGTGTGTGCGCATGAATGTGTGTGTGTGAGTTTGATTGTTTTGCTAGAACTTCATTGCAGCATTTTGCTGATTGACATAAATTTTATGTCGGATGCCCCTCCTGACACAAGCCCCGCCCCCGTTGTGCTGGGCTTGGGTCGGGACCGCCACTGGAACCAACATAACCGATGCTGCACCAAACCCGCAACAACAGGACATGATCTGGACCTGAGAGACGGACTGAGATGTCTGTTGGACACCTGACGGATCGTGTCACAGACAGTTATTGAATTACGGCTTATTCTGGCCCCGCCTCCGTCCTCCATCTGCCCAAAAGCAGACCACACAGGTGAAATGATGACTCTGCATTTCCTGTCAGTGTGAAGGTGCGCATGGAGGAAGTCGTTTGTTGTCTCCCACCCAAAGTCAGCTGCTATGGGTTCCGCCTCCTCTGCTACCCTGAGCCTTGTCAACGCCAAACCTCAAAAACTAAATCAAGGGGTCATTTTCAAATCTTAACCCCACACACACTTTAGAGCGAGGAAGAACTGGAGTGATGTTGAGAGATGTCGGTTCTATGGTTCTTACTCTAAGGTGGGTTTTACCATTGCCCACGTCGGGGGGGAGTCTTCCAGCAGGGGGGGCTGGAACCCTCGTCCACTGGAGGTCTCTGACTCAGACGGACTTAGCGTCACTTAACGCCTCCGTGTGTCCGCCGTCGTGTCAGCTGTCGGCGGGGGGCCACCGCGACAAAGACTGATGGGCCGGCAGCGGCGCCGCTCACTGTGTAAATGTTCAAACTGGATGTCTGATGTTTTCCGGAGGAGGGAAGCGGCGGGGAGGACGCAGGTGATGGGTCGGATAAATGTTCTGAAAGCAGCCTGAGTGTTGGATGGCGGCGTCGTTAGGGGTCGCCGTGACCTTGAGGAATGTCCATGCAGCCAACAACACCGGCGCCGTCATCCTGCCTGTCGCTCCTTCCTGCAGGATCACACATAGACGGAGAGGAGACGTCTAAAGAGGTGGGAAAAGTCATCAGGAAGAGCTCCGCCCACAGGCGAATCCTTCGTCGAGCGGCGCCCAAGATCTGAGATTATTTATACCAACCTGTAGCAGACGTTCAAGGCCACGAACAACCAGGACGCCATCCTAAAGTCATACTTGTCTTACGGAGACGATGTTTCTGGTTCCATCAGCCATAACATTATAACCCCTGAATACCACCTGGACTCTCTCGGACGGTTAAACCTGAGTGTAAAATATTACTTTTAATGTAACAACAAAAGTCAAACAATGATGATCTCGTCATCAACACACTGGCGTCCACACCTATGGAGTAACTTCCTGTTTCGGAGGCGGGCTGAGGAGTGACGTGGTGAACGGAGGAGGTATGAGGTAACCATAGAAGACCTGTACGATACCTGTCCAGTGGTTATAATGATATGGCTCATCGCTGGATATGGAATGCGTGGATGAAGCGAGACTTCTCCCAAAGGCTTGTGGGAGTTTTTATCACCGATTCAGATTCTTTGTGTTTTATAGGAGAAATCGGAGTGAAATGAAAGTGGAGCCGTCACTCAGGCCGGTCCTCCGGAGATAATGAAGTTCTG
>JBBDHG010000397.1:150000-151962 GCA_037951165.1 Lophius americanus
GCCCTCCCACTCTTCCTCGTCCTCCCACTCTTCCTCGTCCTCCCACTCTTCCTCGTCCCCCCACTCTTCCTCGTCCTCCCACTCTTCCTCGTCCTCCCACTCTTCCTCCTCCTCCCACTCTTCCTCGTCCTCCCACTCTTCCTCGTCCTCCCACTCTTCCTCGCCCTCCCACTCTTCCTCGTCCTCCCACTCTTCCTCGCCCTCCCACTCTTCCTCGTCCTCCAACTCTTCCTCGTCTTCCCACTCTTCCTCGCCCTCCCACTCTTCCTCGTCCCCCCACTCTTCCTCGTCCTCCCACTCTTCCTCGTCCTCCCACTCTTCCTCGTCCTCCCACTCTTCCTCGCCCTCCCACTCTTCCTCGCCCTCCCACTCTTCCTCGTCCTCCAACTCTTCCTCGCCCTCCCACTCTTCCTCGTCCTCCCACTCTTCCTCGTCCTCCCACTCTTCTTCGTCCCCCCACTCTTCCTCGTCACCCCACTCTTCCTCGTCCTCCCACTCTTCCTCGTCCTCCCACTCTTCCTCGTCCTCCCACTCTTCCTCATCCTCCCACTCTTCCTCGCGCTCCCACTCTTCCTCGTCCTCCAACTCTTCCTCGCCCTCCCACTCTTCCTCGTCCTCCCACTCTTCCTCGTCCTCCCACTCTTCTTCGTCCCCCCACTCTTCCTCGTCCTCCCACTCTTCCTCCTCCTCCCACTCGCTCAGATGGAGGCGATTTCACTGCAAAACACCTGAAACACGAAACAGGACAGAAAGTCAAAGAGGATTTCTCTTCAAGTGGGAAAACCTGGTTTTTATCTCGTGAAGACGAAGCCTGAGGAGTTTGACGAAGAGCAGAAACACTTTGGATGAACCTGAGGATGAGATTTGGAATGGAGGAAGATGCTCCTCAGAACCGTTGACCCAAAAACTCATCGCAGATGCAGAATGTAATCTCAACCATTGTGAAAAGCAGGAGACGTCTCCTCCTCCTCCTCCTCCTCCTCCTCCTCCTCCCTCATCCTCGCCGGGCTCGTATGACGGCCGCCTGATAGGAACAAATTAGACCTCGGCAGACTTCAAAGACGCTCCTCTTCCTCGGTTCGCTGTCATTTAAGTTGTACAGTGTACCAGCGACAGCGAGACGCCGCCCCGCCGGCGAATCTGTTAATTATGTCGTTAGAACGCGACAAGTCGACTAAAATACTGAAATGCTTCAACGACGGTTTCCGTTTCTTCTCTTTGGAGGAATGGAATATAATCAGGTCTTCATCAGTGTATACTCAGATTACAGTAAATGTGTTCTTACGCTAGCGAAGAAAAGTACGGAAACGCTTGGCTGTTTTAGAAAGAGTCACTTTCACGTTTCTACGAGATCATTGTTAATGTTATTACGTGAAACTTTTCACGTAAAATGTGAAAAGTTTCACGTAAAAACGTGAAACTTTTTTTTCACGTAAAAACGTGAAACTTTTCACTGTTGCAACAACTTTCTGTGATGCAACCGAGTCGATTCTGTTGATTGTCTTGCGTTTTTAGATTTAGGGCGTTGTCATTGAAGGCGTGTTCCTTGATGTACCAGGGAACGCTATGTAGGCCGGGGCGTGTTCTTAAGGTTGTGCGTCGCTGTGTCGATGTTACGTATGAGGAGGTGCTTCATTCATCTCCTCTGCTCCTTCTGAGCGCTCATTTTCAACAAATTAAAACTTATTGGAGAAATAGGACCTCCACCCCAATGGAAAAGCAGCTCATAATGGAACTTTCCTGTCCAACCGCGATGTTGGACTATTTTAGTTTCAGTGTTTCAGTCATTCAGTGTGCCGGTGCTGCCAGTGTGCCTTTGGGCACAAATGTTTATGTGCAGCAGTTTAGTAGGAGTCTGGGAGGAAACCCCGTAGAATCCTACTTACATAACATTTTATTTTATTGATGAGATAAACGTTACTTTCTCTGTGAATATGACAAAAACTTACCTCTGGATAAAAT
>JBBDHG010000398.1:0-145000 GCA_037951165.1 Lophius americanus
TCTGCCACTGGTAGACGGTTCTCATGTTGAACCTCACTGACGGAACTTGGACTATGTTAGAACCCAGCTTCAGGATCAGCCTCAAAATTTGACTATGGGACCCAATCCTGAGAGCAGTTGTCCTGTTGACATCACCCCTGAAGGAACAGCAGCGATCACATGACCTCCGACCCCGCTGCATCCACCAGCAGGTTAATAGGGGTTTCTCCTCAGGAAGGGTACTTAGGTGGGTATTTTATTCATTATTATTATTATTATTTTTGTTGTTATTATCCGCCATTATTATCTGGGGAGGCGCTATATTTTTCTTAAAGCGGGGCCCCACCCACACCGCGCACGTGACAAACTAAAACTTACGCATCGGTTGATGGAAACTTTGAGCCTTCACCGGTGAGAAATCCCGCATTGATATTTTTGTTCGCTATTTATTAAACAATGTAATCGGAATCGGTTTTATTGTCCACCAAAGCACACGGAACTGTGTGCTAACTTGAGAAGCGTAGCGGAAGCGGAGTATCTGGCGATGAGGTGCAGAGCGGAAGTGACGTAAGCCTTGGACGGAGCAGGCCGTGAGACAGCGGAGGACACAGACGGAGGATTCTCCACACAAATAAGGTTGTACATATTGTTTTTATTCGTTCAGCCCGGGTTCTGGTGCCTGACCCGATCCAACAGAATCCCACCGCAGGAATACGCGTTTTCAATTTGAATGTTGGGAGGATCAGCTCTTCTGTTAAAGCTAATAAATGACCAGCTGCACTGTCAAAGCTAATGAATGATCAGTTCTACTGTAAAATCTAATGAATGATCAGTTCTACTGTAAAATCTAATGAATGATCAGTTCTACTGTCAAAGCTAATGAATGATCAGTTCTACTGTAAAATCTAATGAATGATCAGTTCTACTGTCAAAGCTAATGAATGATCAGTTCTACTGTAAAATCTAATGAATGATCAGTTCTACTGTAAAATCTAATGAATGATCAGTTCTACTGTAAATCTAATGAATGATCAGTTCTACTGTAAAATATAATGAATGATCAGTTCTACTGTAAAATCTAATGAATGATCAGTTCTACTGTAAAATATAATGAATGATCAGTTCTACTGTAAAATATAATGAATGATCAGTTCTACTGTAAAATATAATGAATGATCAGTTCTACTGTAAAATCTATTAAATGATCAGTTCTACTGTAAAATCTAATGATCAGTTCTACTGTAAAATCTAATGAATGATCAGTTCTACTGTCAAAGCTAATGAATGATCAGTTCTACTGTAAAATCTAATCAATGATCAGTTCTACTGTAAAATCTAATAAATGATCAGTTCTACTGTAAAATATAATGAATGATCAGTTCTACTGTAAAATATAATGAATGATCAGTTCTACTGTAAAATCTATTAAATGATCAGTTCTACTGTAAAATCTAATGATCAGTTCTACTGTAAAATCTAATGAATGATCAGTTCTACTTTAAAATCTATTAAATGATCAGTTCTACTGTAAATCTAATGAATGATCAGTTCTACTGTAAAATCTATTAAATGATCAGTTCTACTGTAAAATCTAATGAATGATCAGTTCTACTGTAAAATCTAATAAATGATCAGTTCTACTGTAAAATCTATTAAATGATCAGTTCTACTGTAAAATCTATTAAATGATCAGTTCTACTGTAAATCTAATGAATGATCAGTTCTACTGTAAATCTAATGAATGATCATTTCTACTGTAAAATCTATTATAAATCAGTTCTACTGTAAATCTAATGAATGATCAGTTCTACTGTAAATCTAATGAATGTTCAGTTCTACTGTAAAATCTAATGAATGATCAGTTCTACTGTAAAAACTATTAAATGATCAGTTCTACTGTAAAATCTAATGAATGATAAGTTCTACTGTAAAATCTTATAAATGATCAGTTCTACTGTAAAATCTATTAAATGATCAGTTCTACTGTAAAATCTATTGAATGATCAGTTCTACTGTAAATCTAATGAATGATCAGTTCTACTGTAAAATCTATTAAATGATCAGTTCTACTGTAAATCTAATGAATGATCAGTTCTACTGTAAAATCTAATGAATGATCAGTTCTACTGTAAAATCTAATGAATGATCAGTTCTACTGTCAAAGCTAATGAATGATCAGTTCTACTGTAAAATCTAATGAATGATCAGTTCTACTGTAAAATCTAATGAATGATCAGTTCTACTGTAAAATCTAATGAATGATCAGTTCTACTGTAAAATCTAATGAATGATCAGTTCTACTGTCAAAGCTAATGAATGATCAGTTCTACTGTAAAATCTAATGAATGATCAGTTCTACTGTAAATCTAATGAATGATCAGTTCTACTGTAAAATATAATGAATGATCAGTTCTACTGTAAAATCTAATGAATGATCAGTTCTACTGTAAAATCTAATGAATGATCAGTTCTACTGTAAAATATAATGAATGATCAGTTCTACTGTAAAATATAATGAATGATCAGTTCTACTGTAAAATATAATGAATGATCAGTTCTACTGTAAAATCTATTAAATGATCAGTTCTACTGTAAAATCTAATGATCAGTTCTACTGTAAAATCTAATGAATGATCAGTTCTACTGTCAAAGCTAATGAATGATCAGTTCTACTGTAAAATCTAATCAATGATCAGTTCTACTGTAAAATCTAATAAATGATCAGTTCTACTGTAAAATATAATGAATGATCAGTTCTACTGTAAAATATAATGAATGATCAGTTCTACTGTAAAATCTATTAAATGATCAGTTCTACTGTAAAATCTAATGATCAGTTCTACTGTAAAATCTAATGAATGATCAGTTCTACTGTAAAATCTATTAAATGATCAGTTCTACTGTAAATCTAATGAATGATCAGTTCTACTGTAAAATCTATTAAATGATCAGTTCTACTGTAAAATCTAATGAATGATCAGTTCTACTGTAAAATCTAATAAATGATCAGTTCTACTGTAAAATCTATTAAATGATCAGTTCTACTGTAAAATCTATTAAATGATCAGTTCTACTGTAAATCTAATGAATGATCAGTTCTACTGTAAATCTAATGAATGATCATTTCTACTGTAAAATCTATTAAATGATCAGTTCTACTGTAAATCTAATGAATGATCAGTTCTACTGTAAATCTAATGAATGATCAGTTCTACTGTAAAATCTAATGAATGATCAGTTCTACTGTAAAAACTATTAAATGATCAGTTCTACTGTAAAATCTAATGAATGATAAGTTCTACTGTAAAATCTTATAAATGATCAGTTCTACTGTAAAATCTATTAAATGATCAGTTCTACTGTAAAATCTATTGAATGATCAGTTCTACTGTAAATCTAATGAATGATCAGTTCTACTGTAAAATCTATTAAATGATCAGTTCTACTGTAAATCTAATGAATGATCAGTTCTACTGTAAAATCTATTAAATGATCAGTTCTACTGTAAAATCTAATGAATGATCAGTTCTACTGTAAAATCTAATGAATGATCAGTTCTACTGTAAAATCTAATAAATGATCAGTTCTACTGTAAAATCTAATGAATGATCAGTTCTACTGTAAAATCTAATGAATGATCAGTTCTACTGTAAAATCTAATGAATGATCAGTTCTACTGTAAAATCTATTAAATGATCAGTTCTACTGTAAATCTAATGAATGATCAGTTCTACTGTAAAATCTATTAAATTATCAGTTCTACTGTAAAATCTAATGAATGATCAGTTCTACTGTAAAATCTAATAAATGATCAGTTCTACTGTCAAAGCTAATGAATGATCAGTTCTACTGTAAAATCTAATGAATGATCAGTTCTACTGTAAAATCTAATGAATGATCAGTTCTACTGTCAAAGCTAATGAATGATAAGTTCTACTGTAAAATCTAATGAATGATCAGTTCTACTGTCAAAGCTAATGAATGATCAGTTCTACTGTAAAATCTAATAAATGATCAGTTCTACTGTAAAATCTAATGAATGATCAGTTCTACTGTAAAATCTAATGAATGATCAGTTCTACTGTAAATCTAATGAATGATCAGTTCTACTGTAAAATCTAATGAATGATCAGTTCTACTGTAAATCTAATGAATGACCAGTCCTACTGTAAAATCTAATAAATGATCAGTTCTACTGTAAATCTAATGAATGATCAGCTCTACTGTAAATCTAATGAATGATCAGTTCTACTGTAAAATCTAATGAATGATCAGTTCTACTGTAAATTATAATGAATGATCAGTTCTACTGTCAAAGCTAATGAATGATCAGTTCTACTGTAAAATCTAATGAATGATCAGTTCTACTGTAAAATCTAATGAATGATCAGTTCTACTGTAAAATCTAATGAATGATCAGTTCTACTGTCAAAGCTAATGAATGATCAGTTCTACTGTAAAATCTAATAAATGATCAGTTCTACTGTAAAATCTAATGAATGATCAGTTCTACTGTAAAATCTAATGAATGATCAGTTCTACTGTAAAATCTAATGAATGATCAGTTCTACTGTAAATCGAATGAATGATCAGTTCTACTGTAAAATCTAATGAATGATCAGTTCTACTGTAAATCGAATGAATGATCAGTTCTACTGTAAATCTAATGAATGATCAGTTCTACTGTAAAATCGAATGAATGATCAGTTCTACTGTAAAATCTAATGAATGATCAGTTCTACTGTAAATCTAATGAATGATCAGTTCTACTGTAAAATCTAATGAATGATCAGTTCTACTGTAAATCTAATGAATGATCAGTTCTACTGTAAAATCTAATGAATGATCAGTTCTACTGTAAATCTAATGAATGATCAGTTCTACTGTAAAATCTAATGAATGATCAGTTCTACTGTAAAATCTAATGAATGATCAGTTCTACTGTAAAATCTAATGAATGATCAGTCCTACTGTAAAATCTAATAAATGATCGGTTCTACTGTAAATCTAATGAATGATCAGCTCTACTGTAAATCTAATGAATGATCAGTTCTACTGTAAAATCTAATGAATGATCAGTTCTACTGTAAATTATAATGAATTATCAGTTCTACTGTCAAAGCTAATGAATGATCAGTTCTACTGTAAAATCTAATGAATGATCAGTTCTACTGTAAAATCTAATGAATGATCAGTTCTACTGTAAAATCTAATGAATGATCAGTTCTACTGTAAAATCTAATGAATGATCAGTTCTACTGTCAAAGCTAATGAATGATCAGTTCTACTGTAAAATCTAATAAATGATCAGTTCTACTGTAAAATCTAATGAATGATCAGTTCTACTGTAAAATCTAATGAATGATCAGTTCTACTGTAAAATCTAATGAATGATCAGTTCTACTGTAAATCGAATGAATGATCAGTTCTACTGTAAAATCTAATGAATGATCAGTTCTACTGTAAATCGAATGAATGATCAGTTCTACTGTAAATCTAATGAATGATCAGTTCTACTGTAAAATCTAATGAATGATCATTCCTACTGTAAAATCTAATAAATGATCAGTTCTACTGTAAATCTAATGAATGATCAGCTCTACTGTAAATCTAATGAATGATCAGTTCTACTGTAAAATCTAATGAATGATCAGTTCTACTGTAAATCTAATGAATGATCAGTTCTACTGTAAAATCTAATGAATGATCAGTTCTACTGTAAAATCTAATGAATGATCAGTTCTACTGTAAAATCTAATAAATGATCAGTTCTACTGTAAATCTAATGAATGATCAGTTCTACTGTAAATCTAATGAATGATCAGTTCTTCTGTAAAATCTAATGAATGATCAGCTCTACTGTAAAATCTATTAAATGATCAGTTCTACTGTAAATCTAATAAATGATCAGTTCTAGTGTAAAATCTATTAAATGATCAGTTCTACTGTAAATCTAATGAATGATCAGTTCTACTGTAAATCTAATGAATGATCAGTACTACTGTAAATCTAATGAATGATCAGTTCTACTGTAAAATCTAATGAATGATCAGTTCTACTGTAAGATCTATTAAATTATCAGTTCTAGTGTAAATCTAATGAATGATCAGTTCTACTGTAAAATCTAATGAATGATCAGTTCTACTGTAAAATCTAATGAATGATCAGTTCTACTGTAAAATCTAATAAATGATCAGTTTTACTGTAAATCTAATGAATGATCAGTTCTACTGTAAATCTAATGAATGATCAGTTCTACTGTAAAATCTAATGAATGATCAGTTCTACTGTAAATCTAATGAATGATCAGTTCTACTGTAAAATCTAATAAATGATCAGTTCTACTGTCAAAGCTAATAAATGATCAGTTCTACTGTAAATCTAATGAATGATCAGTTCTACTGTAAAATCTAATGAATGATCAGTTCTACTGTAAAATCTAATGAATGATCAGTTCTACTGTAAAATCTAATAAATGATCAGTTCTACTGTAAATCTAATGAATGATCAGTTCTACTGTAAAATCTAATGAATGATCAGCTCTACTGTAAAATCTATTAAATGATCAGTTCTACTGTAAATCTAATAAATGATCAGTTCTACTGTAAAATCTATTAAATGATCAGTTCTACTGTAAATCTAATGAATGATCAGTTCTACTGTAAATCTAATGAATGATCAGTTCTACTGTAAAATCTAATGAATGATCAGTTCTACTGTAAGATCTATTAAATTATCAGTTCTAGTGTAAATCTAATGAATGTTCAGTTCTACTGTAAATCTAATAAATGATCAGTTCTACTGTAAAATCTAATAAATGATCAGTTCTACTGTAAAATCTAATGAATGATTAGTACTACTGTAAAATCTAATGAATGGTCAGCTCTACTGTAAAATCTATTAAATGATCAGTTCTACTGTAAAATCTATTAAATTATCACTTCTACTGTAAATCTAATGAATGATCAGTTCTACTGTAAATCTAATAAATGATCAGTTCTAGTGTGAAATCTAATAAATGATCAGTTCTACTGTAAATCTAATAAATGATCAGTTCTAGTGTAAAATCTAATAAATGATCAGTTGTACTGTAAAATATATTAAATGATCAGTAGTACTGTAAATCTGATGAATGATCAGTTCTACTGTAAAATCTAATAAATGATCAGTTCTACTGTAAAATTTAATAAATGATCAGTTCTAGTTTAAAATCTAATAAATGATCAGTTCTACTGTAAAATCTAATAAATGAACAGGTGCTAGGTGCTATTTCCATCCCGTTTGTTTCTGCTCACCTTAGAAGCTGTTCCCTCAGGAGACGTCTGATAATCCCGTTTCTATGATTAACCGCCGTTTCCCTCGGCCCGTAGGCGGCGAGGGAAAAAACAAAAACCCACTTCTCACATGTTCCAGGTTCAAACGCTGAATCTTCTGCATCCAACAACGACCGCGAGGCTTTTTATGGGCCGCGTTTGTCCCGGGTCCCATGAAAGCCCACGTACCGCGCCGGCTTTAAACGCACCACGCTCCGTCGCTCCTTTACGTAGAGTCGCCTTCATGGACCCTCTGTCAGATTAGAACTCTGTGGGACCCGAGGAACCGCCAACTTATTATCAACCCGCTTATTCTCTGCTTTTAGTCCATATTCACACGTTTTTAAATCTCTTTACAGTCAAATTAAGAACCTGCTTTGTGTGAACTTACGGACTTCTGTCACGCGGATCATTCCCACCATTCTGCCGCTCTTTTCTTTTCTCCGCCCGCTTCTCTGACGGAACCGGAACCAATCATTAACCCTTTAAGGTTTTATATCCTATTAGAAAGACGAGCCTGTTTTTATGTAAATGTTGAAGAGTAAGGGGCCGAGGACGGAGTCCTGAGGGACACCACGGGTTAAAGTCCTGTTAGATAGGTAAGATTATTCTTTTTGTATATTTAAGCGTGTTAGAATTCACTAAACAAGGATGTAGTTTGATTCAACAAATAAAAGTCTGATTAGGGTCAAATAGTTTAAAAATAAATAAATAAACTTAATCTTTCCTTTGTTCCAAAGTTCCATAAGAAACTAAAATGAATCATAAATGTCGTTATAAATCCGATTATTTTTTTTTTATATATATATATATATATATATATATATACTGTTTAAAACTATGTAGGGTTTAAGATATGAAGACAGTTTCTTTTTCTCGGCGAGGACATCAAAGGATTAACTCCCTTAGATGACCTGAAACCTGTTCCAGAAAGCAGGTTTAGTTAAAACTCAGTCACTGACTCAGTCACCATGGTAACCTAATCTCTGGAGTTAACCCGCTGGTTGGCAGGTTTTCTGCGACTAAGCCTGAGTTTGTTCCGGACTCCTCCTCCCGTTGATCCTGAAGCTGAAATCATTCGTATTGATTTTGATTCTATTCGACTGAACCGACTCAGATCCGCTGTTCTGGAACCGAAAACTGAAGAGTTTCTCACCTCAGGATTGATTGAGCCAGAGTTCAGGCTTAAACTCAGAGTTTGTTAAATGCCTGGACTTGGATGAAGGACTTTTTTTTTTTTTTTCGAGGAAGCTTCATCGTTACCTGGTTTCACTTCTTAGCAGAACTTGTTCAGGCTGCAGCCTGGGTTCTGGTCCAGATAGGAGATGATGATGAAGATGATGATGATGTCAACATCATCAGACCGACTTATCGCTGATTTTGCTTTTATTCAAACAACATTTTCAACATCGGAACGCAGCTCAGCACCAGAACGGATCAGCGGACGCATCTGTGTCTTCACATCCACTCGTCTGATGACGATGATGATGAGGAAGAAGAGGCATTCAGGTGTTATTTTTTTGAGTCCAGCTGTCTTTCCTGCGTCTGGCGGCGTCAGCTGAGTTTAAACCTGGACGGCCTGTTGGACACCGGCTTTTCAGTCCGACACTGCAGATCTTGTCGTTTGCAGTAGATCCGGTTCTCTTGGTGGGCGATCCATCGCTGTGATTGGTGGAGAGAGGAAAAGTGATGACCAAACAAAAATGGCATCAGGAATCCAGAACCAGGCAGTCAGGGTGGTCTGAGAAGAACCGGGTCTGTCGACGCTTTGATTTGACCCAAGAGTCAGAGAATTCTTCCACCCAGAGTTTAGGGACGCACCAATCAGCCATAACATTAAAACCACCCGCCTTTTCCTTCCCTTTCCATAACGTTACGGCTGATCAGTTTCTCTTGTGGGACTTTTTAAATGTAGAATATAAACGACTTACGTGACTGGTGTGAAGAAGGTGAACTTTATAAATACTTTCAATCATTATTTAGTGAGAGATGAAGGTTTTTTTGTAAATTGAAATGAAACCATGTAATCGCAGTGAAGGATGCGACAAAACTGAAGTTCTGGAGCGGCTGCAGCAGAATCCCCTCATATTCATGGGGGTTCCTCCACTCTGGTGGTTCCCGCCGACCCGAACGCACCGTTCTCATTTCTTTCTCCAAACTTTCACATCTGTGTATTAGTATCTCACCTTGATATTTATATTTGATGAGAGGGAACTCCAGGATCAGAATGGTTCTGAAGGCTCTCACGCTGGTCCAGGCGTGAAGCCTGATCCGGGCCTCAGAGGAGGTGGAGTGATGAGACCTGGTTTCATGTTGGGTGAAGGTATTCTTTCTTGTTGTTGTTTACTCATATATGCTCTTCTTTGCTTACATGAACAGCTGTTCTGTTACTGTAACCTTTACTGTAATATTAGAAACCTGTAGATGAACACTGATGATGATGATGATGATGGTCAACTGGGTGTTGATCCAATAACCACCTCTTTACTGCGACTCACACTGCTGGGGGTGATTGTTATAGATTCATGTTTGACTTAATCAATCATTTAATGATTTAACACTACTGCCATGAAAAGCAGCGCCTCCGTTTTCACACCTGTCGACTCCACTGTTTCACTTTATTGCACTTCTACTGATCCTTTGAGCCAAACACAGAAAGTCCACTGATGTGATCTAACCAACCATTAAAGCTGAATATCTGTGATCAGATCCCGACTCTCTGTGTCGTCTGTCAATCAAATCCATCAAATCCACCTGCTGATGCATCTATTCAAACCTGTTCAGTGACTCTTCGAACTCCAAACATCTGCACAGCTATCAGGTGTGTCTGCGGACAGGTGAGACCTACAATCATTTATCTACCGTGGCATTGTACCTGTTACTATGTGTGAGTAATCTGTTTCTAAGTATGAGTAATCTGTTACTACGTTTGAGTAATCTGTTACTATGTATGAGCGATGTGTTACTATGTGTGAGTAATCTGTTACCGTGTGTGAGTGATCTGTTACCGTGTGTGAGTGATCTGTTAATATGTGTGAGTAATCTGTTACCGTGTGTGAGTGATCTGTTACCGTGTGTGAGTGATCTGTTAATATGTGAGTAATCTGTTACTGTGTATGAGTGATGTGTTACTATGTGTGAGTAATCTGTTACTCTGTATGAGTGATCTGTTACTATGTGTGAGTGATCTGTTACTATGTGTGAGTGATCTGTTACTCTGTATGAGTGATCTGTTACTATGTGTGAGTGATCTGTTACTATGTGTGAGTAATCTGTTACTCTGTGTGAGCGATCTGTTACTATGTGTGAGTAATATGTGTGAGTAATCTGTTACCGTGTGTGAGTGATCTGTTACTCTGTATGAGTGATCTGTTACTATGTGTGAGTGATCTGTTACTATGTGTGAGTAATCTGTTACTCTGTGTGAGCGATCTGTTACTATGTGTGAGTAATATGTGTGAGTAATCTGTTACCGTGTGTGAGTGATGTGTTACTATGTGTGAGTAATCTGTTACTATGTGTGAGTGATCTGTTACTATGTATGAGTGATCTGTTACTATGTATGAGTGATCTGTTACTATGTATGAGTGATCTGTTACTATGTATGAGTGATCTGTTACTATGTATGAGTGATCTGTTACTATGTATGAGTGATCTGTTACTATGTATGAGTGATCTGTTACTATGTGTGAGTAACAGATTCCTACAACCGTTACTTAATAATTAGATCAGGTGTGATTTGCTGAGGTGACATTCTTTACTCGAGCACAAAATAGTAACTTTGTAAAGAAACTGTAAAATATTGATTCTCACCCGTTTCATCCTCTCACACGTCCGTCATCTTCTCAGGATTATTATTATTCTTATTTTTCAGATAATCAGGCCAAGGTAATTGAATATTTGTAGTTTTATCAAGTTTTCTTTTAATATGATATAAATAGAAGTTGGATCTCCAGTCGATTCACCTGAATCCGAATTATAGATAAGAGCTTTCCCAAAATCAATCCAGTTCTTCCATAATATCAGGACTTTGGGGCTACATGGATTCTGAGATGGAAACGTTAGAAGGGATTCAAACATTTAAGCTAGTCTTAAAATTTAAAATAATCCACTAAACTAAAGAGTCGGTTTGAAAATGTAAAGCATTAAAACAAAAGTTTGGTCTGAGTTTGTAACTCTGAGGGAAAAAAGATTAAAATCCTGAAGTTTTTTCATTCGTGACTTTATTGACAAACAAAAGTAACTTGAACCCGTCCTCCGTCAGAGGAGGTCAAAGGTTAGAGCCGCTGCCTCAGAGCAAGAAGGTACCGGGTTCAGATCCACGTCTGCCGGCCCTCCTGTGTGGAGTTTCCATGTTCTCCCTGTGTGTGCGTGGGTTCTCTCCGGGAGCACAAGCCCCTCCCACAGTCAAAAACATGTGATACAGGTGAATTTGTGACACAAAAATTGCCCATAAGTGTGTGTGCGTGTGTGTGTGTGTGTGTGTGTGTGTGTCCGCCCTGCAATGAACTGGCAACTTGTCCAGGGAGTACCCTGGACCCCCGGAGGAGACCAGGGTACTCCTTTGGTCATCCAGCCCCCCGTGACCCCCCCGTGACCCCCCCGTGACACCTTCACTCCTGGTCGGTCTTTGGGTTCCAGAGGCTGAAAAACAGGAAATGAACTACAAAATATGACGACGTGTCCTTCAGTCTTTGTTGCCGTCCCTCAGGTTTACGTCTCCTGGGTGAAGAGATCCTGGACAGAGCGGAACCAGAGGGTCGGATCTGCAGACAGGAAGTCGTCGGGTCGGATCGGCGCGCCTCACATCCTGGTCTCCTCCGCGGGTCGGTTCCTGTAGTCCTGAAGGAGCTGATGGAAAGGCAGCCAGTTCTTCACGGACGCTTTGATGGCTGTGATCCATCTGTGGAAGAACACCAGAGACGACGCGGGTCAGAACCTCAGGACCGCCTGGAGGTCTTAAGGGGCTTCTTCTACTCACAGGTTTTCTTTCCAGCTGATCGTACGCCCAACAAAACCAAACATCTATTCACAGAGACGCATTTCACGGACTGCCCCTTTAAGTTAACCCGACCTCCGGTTTGATCAGCGTGTTATCGGATCACATTTATCCGTTTGGTTGACGTGTGGTTAGGTGGCGCTAAAAGTCTGGTACCGTCTACGGTTCCGGTGTGAGGAATCATGGGTAATTTTTCTCCTCCTTTCGTTTCACCTCACGCTGAAGGAATAATAGTTAATAATATTATTAATAGAAAGTTAAAGAAAGTTTCCATGTGCAAGAAATGATTTATGAATTTAGACTTTCTACATTTTGTTACTACAGAAGTTAAGAGTTTATCTTTTAAGATTTTATCTTTTAAGATTTGATCTTCTTGTTTCTGACATTAAACTGTTTTTCTGTTCATTTTACCAAAAGTTCATGTTTTGACAGTAAAATTCTGTGTTTTTTTTTTTACATATTTTGACCATAAAATGTTTATTATTATTATTTAGGCTACCGTTTCTTGATTTACGGTAATTCACTGTATTTACTAGCGTTGTGATTTTTTACCGACTCTTACTGTAAAATTTACTGTAAAATAAAAACCTTTAACCACGTAAGAAAATTCCTTATTTGTAGTTTACAGTGTATAATTGTGAGGTACTGTTGATTTAAAGGTTACTTTATACATTAGGCCTGTTTTTTTAACTTTACCGTAGAAGATAGTTTGTTTACGGCGGACCGTCCCGCTCAGCCTCCTTACGACCTTCTGCACTGAAGAGTTCTCAGGACCAGAGTTCTAGGATGGTTCGGTTCCTCACCGTTTGTTCTCGTCGGGGTTCTCGGCAGAGAAGAAGAAGGTCTTGAACTCTTCGGATGGAGGTTTCAGCTCGATGGTGGACTTCTTAGATCCACAGGTCTGATCTCGGACCACGTAGCCCTGAAGGTAGATCCCACCTACGCAGAGGAGCACGAGCGCTCATTACATCACTGCAGACGTGCAGAGGATCAGCAGAGAGGATCAGTAGAGGATCAGCTTAAGATCAGCTGAGGATCAGCAGAGAGGATCAGCAGAGAGGATCAGCAGAGAGGATCAGCAGAGAGGATCAGCAGAGAAGATCAGGAGAGAGGATCAGCAGAGAAGATCAGTAGAGAGGATCAGCAGAGAGGATCAGCAGAGAGGATCAGCAGAGAGGATCAGCAGAGAGGTTGTGGTGGGAGGATGTGTAGCAGATGGTCCATAGGAGGAACATCTTTGCATGTCAACATGTCAGAACTGATGATTATGAGAACGAGTGTCTCGATGTGTAAACCTGTGTGATCTACGACTGAAGATGTTTTTCAGTTCTTGTGACGGTGTCCGGTACCGGTACCGTGAGCGTGCGTGGCTCTGATGCTGCTGTAGAAGTAGAGGCAGCCGTCCTTCAGGATGCAGTAGTGCTGGACCCAAGTCTCCCGGCTTTTGTCCATCCGATGCAGCAAACCCAGACACTCCGGGTTCTTCACCGCCAGAGGAGGGAGGCAGGAGTTGTGTCGGGTCACGTCCTCCCAGACGTGGTTCTGGAACATTCATCAGAACTCACTTTAATAATGACAATTATAATGAGAGATATATGTCATTTATATTACATACAGTCAGACCTGGAATGTAATCGCTGGATAGATGAATGGATGGATGGATGGATGAATAGATGGATGGATGGATGGATGGATGGATGAATAGATGGATGGATGGATGGATGGATGGATGGATGGATGAATAGATGGATGGATGGATGGATGGATGAATAGATGGATGGATGGATGGATGGATGAGTAGATGGATGGATGGATAGATGGATGGATGGATGAATAGATGGATGGATGGATGGATGGATGAGTAGATGGATGGATGGATGGATGAATAGATGGATGGATGGATGGATGGATGAGTAGATGGATGGATGGATAGATGGATGGATGGATGAATAGATGGATGGATGGATGGATGGATGGATGAATAGATGGATGGATGGATGGATGGATGAATAGATGGATGGATGGATGGATGAGTAGATGGATGGATGGATAGATGGATGGATGGATGGATGAATAGATGGATGAGTAGATGGATGGATGGATGGATGGATGGATGAATAGATGGATGGATGGATGGATGGATGAGTAGATGGATGGATGGATAGATGGATGGATGGATGAATAGATGGATGGATGGATGGATGGATGAATAGATGGATGGATGGATGGATGGATGGATGAATAGATGGATGGATGGATGGATGGATGGATGGATGGATGAATAGATGGATGAGTAGATGGATGAGTAGATGGATGAATAGATGGATGGATGGATGAATAGATGAGTAGATGGATGGATGAATAGATGGATGGATGGATGGATGTCATGTATCTACAAACACGTTACCTGTGTGTTGGGGTGAACAGCTTTCTCCATCGCTTCCAACCACCTGAAGCACAAAGACGCTGAAGTTAAAACAGGAAGTCTACTTTCTGACTTGTGAGTCACTGATGATGGACACTGAGTAGAAACCAGCAGCCTGAGACATTCTTGTCTCACACCTCAGAGGAATCCTAACCAGACGCCCCCACCACCTCAGGGGGCTTCTTCCAGCTCCTCGCCCCCCCCCTACGAAGGAACATTTCCGCTGCTTGTGTCTTTGACCTCATTCTTGGGGGGTCTACCCACCACTCATAGGTGAGGGTTTGAACCCATGAGAGTCCGATGCAATTATAACCCCGCCCCCAGCGCTCTGACATCACCGGTTCTTCTTTCAGGGCCAGGAAGCTTTTGTGTTTTAGGGGTCAGTTCTTCTGCGGTGGAAAAGCCAAGAGCCGCTTCCAAGTTAGGCACTGGCCCAGGAACCCCCTCTGTGGAAAATGGGCCGGGATCTACCCCTGAATCCAAACGTAGCCTTAACAACGAGAACATTACTGACATCATCATCATCATCATCATCATCAAGTCCCCTTATCCTGGTCGGGTTGACAGGGGGACTGGAGCCTATCCCAGCTGACACCAGACAGACAACCAGCTCGCTTAGATGTTTCTGGACCGTAAGAGGAAGACGGAGAACCAGCAAGGAACCCGCGCAGATATGAGGAGAACCTGCAGCACAGGTGGAATTGAACCTAGAACCTTCTTGTTGAGAGGTGCTATCTACTAAGTTCTACAGGCGGTTCTGGTCTGAGTTTTACCTCTTCATCTCCTGGTTGGACGTGGTGCAGAAGAAGAAGACGCGGTCCGCAGACTGGGGGCGGCACTTGAAGACAAAAGGTTTTCCCAGGGAGACATCGGGTCCCACCTCCGCCCCCTCCAGCTTCACTGCCGACAGAGCCCGCCTCTTGCCTTCGTCCTGTAGGAACGAGCCATGTCAAACGGGACACTTTGCTATCGGTGCGGTCCGGAAGCGATAAACCCTAGAACCCAGGATGACGCTCACCCGTTTGTGTCTGTAGTAGTAGAGGCAGCAGTCGTAGGTGAGGACGAACCACCTCTTCCTCCAGCCTTTGATCAGACCCGACTGGGTCCGCTTGTGGAGATAACCGCGGCAGGACGGTCTGGGCGTATTAGGACAGCGAGCGATGTCCGACCCGATGGTCAACGTCAGCAGATCTGGACCTACGACAGCGAGGAGGAGGATCCATTTAAAGAGTTTATAGCTGCACACGTTGTATATTTAAGTTTGTGTCGTACAGGAGATGTGTGGTTCTCGAGGGTTGGCCCCCTGGTGGGCCCAGTAGGTGCTGCACACGGGCCGCCAGAGGTCGGTCCAATCATCTGAAGACGTTTTTGATTATATATTTCAGCATTTTATGACCCAGTGACAAACAGGCTTAAGTTCTGATTCACATGTTGGGATGGATTATTAATACTGGGGCACGATTGTCATGTTCTTGGCCGAACGCCGATGGATTCCCTGGAACTAGATCTCCCGGCACCGATGGATCGCTGCAGCTCTAATAATTATTTGGTGCTGCTTTAGCGACGACCATCTCTGTTCATGAGTGACAGCTGAGGTACCGCTCACACACCAATGGGAGTTTGGGGTTCTATTTCTTTCTAAGGGGATCGACCCCTGACCTTCGGTCAGCTGAGCGATTGGTTCTTCCTCTCGGAGGCCTAACCCCACACCACCACCGCCGGACCTCGGTGCCGCCTACCTTGCCTGGCCAGATCGGCGGCCTCGGAGTGAGGGATGCTGGTCACATCCGTTCCGTTGACGGCCAGGACGAAATCTCCCACCATCAGACCGGCTTCCTCCGCAGCGCCGTCTGAAACATCGCAGACCGTTAAAGACGGAGCAAAGAAGAGATCCGCGACTGAACGACTGCATCCGCGACGAGCAGCTCCGTCAGACTGACCCGGTTCTGATCCGGTCAAACAGTCCAGGTTCATACAGTCAAACAGTCCAGGTTCACACAGTCAAACAGTCCAGGTTCTTACAGTCAAACAGTCCAGGTTCATACAGTTAAACAGTCCAGGTTCATACAGTTAAACAGGCCAGGTTCTTACAGTCAAACAGTCCAGGTTCATACAGTCAAACAGTCCAGGTTCATACAGTCAAACAGTCCAGGTTCTTACAGTCAAACAGTCCAGGTTCATACAGTTAAATAGTCCAGGTTCATACAGTCAAACAGTCCAGGTTCATACAGTCAAACAGTCCAGGTTCATACAGTCAAACAGTCCAGGTTCATACAGTTAAACAGTCCAGGTTCATACAGTCAAACAGTCCAGGTTCATACAGTTAAACAGGCCAGGTTCTTACAGTCAAACAGTCCAGGTTCATACAGTTAAACAGGCCAGGTTCTTACAGTCAAACAGTCCAGGTTCTTACAGTCAAACAGTCCAGGTTCATACAGTTAAACAGGCCAGGTTCTTACAGTCAAACAGTCCAGGTTCATACAGAGAAACAGTCCAGGTTCATACAGTCAAACAGTCCAGGTTCATACAGTCAAACAGTCCAGGTTCATACAGAGAAACAGTCCAGGTTCATACAGTCAAACAGTCCAGGTTCATACAGAGAAACAGTCCAGGTTCAGAGAGTTTAGACAGACCCCTAAACCCCTCAGAGATCACATGGTCACAGACTTACTCGTATCGACCTCCGTGACCACGATGGGTTTAGAAAATTGTATCCTGAAGCCCCAGGGATATTCCCCGCTCCCCTTGCTGATCCGGACCGTCCTCTCACGAACTGTAAAGAAGACAGCGGTAGAGGGGGCGTTGTACAAACCAGATTGAGTTACTCTGTTGAGGGACTCGTGAAAGTCTGACTTACCTGAGGCCGTTCTCGTGGAGGCGTCCAGGCTGGGAGGATCGGTCGGAGAACCTACGTCCCTGCTCTGGTAAATCCACGCGGAGGAGTGGAAGGTCTGGGTGTAGAAGCCCCGGTCTTCATTGTCTTGGATCATCAGGTCCATGGAGCGAGTCTCCTCTGACACTAGACAGACATGAAGGAGACGTCAGACCAACACAGGATGGAGGACGGGTCACCTGCTAACGAAGCTCCAGCGTCTATTTTCCAACCTGGACAACATCAGGAGAGCCAATGTTCTGGTCTCTTTGAGCGGGGCAGAGTGGGGTCCAATGTAGGGCCACCTTTCAGAACCCTGACCCCAGAAGATACCCTACAGCCCTCCTCAATGAAAGGGACCCTCCCTGCCCTGAAGGCCGGTAGACTCTGATACTGGGGACTCATCTTCACATGTTCCTGCAGAGGTTCAGTTCTGGTTCTGGGGGTCGGTTGCCTCTAGCCTCTCTTAGATGATCTAAGGCGATTAAACAGCTGATGTTTTTAGATCAAAGGCTCTGACATCGTTTTATTACGTGAAACTAAACAATCGGTGAATTTGTTCGGTAACTCTTTCATAACTTCTGCATCACATTTGATAGAAATACCACAAAGTTCTGGTTCTTCTACACACTTTCTGTGGGGTCAGAACCAGGAGGACTCTCCATTTGGACCAGGTGGAGAGACAGTGGACCCAAAGTGTACCAAAAATGACGTTTTACCTGTGAAATACCACATATGTCCACTGGAGGCATCTACGTGGAGGAGGGACACCTGACGCCTGGGTTACCTGATTCCTCTGTGATGTCACTGGTGATGGAGCTTCCTCCAGCGGAGCTCCACTGCTTGCTCTCCTTGAAGAGCTTTCTCCTCTTGGCCCAGTGTTCCGAGCTGTCCGGGTCTTTGTGGGGAACCGGTTTCAGATGGGCTTTGGAGTCCGACGAAGCTGGAACCGAGGAGAAACAGTGAGGCTCAGAGAACGGCTCTGATACTTGAAGGCATCTCCCAAACATGGGTTGAACTTACATCTGGAGAGAGTGGACCTAACGGCCGTGTTTGGATTACTCAGCGTCTCCATGGGCTGGATGTCGCAACTTTTGGTAGGACATTCAGGTTTATCTGGACCTTCTGGAGCTCCTCTTCCTCCTCTCTCCTCTTCTGTATCTTGCTTTGTAGTTGATGGGTGAACATCCTGGTCCTTCAGCAGGGACCTGCTGGGATCTTCTACATCTTTCCCCATGAAACCCCCTGCTGAAGACCCCGAACCCGGCTGCAGGAGTCTCTGCTCATTGGCTCCAACAGTGATGGTCTGGACTGAAGACTTGTTCTGTTTGGCTGGAACTGGAACTTCCTCCTCTTGGCTTCCATCTTCAACCTTCTCGTCGTGGGCTGATGGAGCAGGATGACTTTGGAGCATGTGTTCCTCCGAGCCACTGCAGGATGGAGGGATGACATGTATAGTCAGGGCTCCTTCATGGACCTTCTCTAAAAGAGGTTCTGGACCGTAATGCTCTACTTCAACCATTTCCTGGTCAAATCCACGATCTGCCACTACAATTGGATCGGACCTCCACCTGCAGTCACTTTCCGGACTTCCCGCGTTCCCATATTGGCTTTTTGGGGTTTCAGAAAAGGAACCATAACTTCCTGCTCTGAAGGCGGAGAACTTCGGCCCTCCCTGCTCCTCAGACTGGAGAGGTAAGGAGATCAGGGAGGACAGAGATTCTCCGTCGGGCAGCAGAGGATCTCGTATCGTGGGAAGACCTTCTGGCATCCCGGGGAACGTTTGGCTTCTCTTCATGGGGAACCAACAGTCTCTGTGTTCTACGGCGGCGATGCTGTTGTTTCTGATCCAGGACCTCCTCTTCTGATAGTTGATGAAGTCCTCGGTGAAGCTCTCCCTGTTGGTGGAGGAACACGGCCTCATGAACATGGGCTCGTAATTATCCGATTCCGATAGCTGGTCGAAGAAAGCTGCTTCTCCGGAGAAGGGCCATCGGGTCGTACGGGAAGCCGGATCTGGCGTTAGGTCTTCTAAAGAGTTAGAATGAAGGTCTGAAAACTCCTGGGGTGGAGGAACGTCCCAGAACCGATCAGAACTGAAGCTTCTGAAGAACCGTCTCCTCTTCTCTTGAAGGTTGGTGCTCAGCAGTGGACGGTCTCCGAACAGAACCTCTCCTGACGCCGGTTGTCTGCGGTCACTGGGGTAGTTCTGACGGTCACATGTCACCGTTGGACCACTTGTGGTCTTATCTCCACATGGACTGGATAACCTTGATGAAGGTCGCTCAGACGGCGTCCACCTCCTCTGACCGTCGCTGTTGGACAAGCTGTCGGCGCCGTTCACGAAGGAAAAGACGGTCTTTGTGCCGCAAGGGTGGTGTTGCAGGAATTCTTGAATTTCCAGTTTCAGGTGTGACCCGGAGCAGCTGATGGTCATGACGTTGGTAACGGGTCGGGTCGGACCTTCGGGCAGAGGTCCGTGCGACTGCTGGAAGATGATGCTGGTGGAGGAGTCCTCCACGTCGCTGACGGACACCGACGTCACGATCTTCACTCCTCTCTCGGTGTCCTCGGAGGTTTTCCTGTAGATGGTTCTCTGGGACGGAGACGCTTTCAGGGGAGGACCTCCTTTGATGTTCTTCTCCCCTTCTGGGTCCTTGATGTTCTTCTCCTCTTCCTCAGATCCTGACTGAACGTTCTCCTTTCGGAAAGAGTCCGTTTCTCCTTTTTCCACATTCTCATCTTTGAAGTTGACGCTGTTCTGATTGTTCTGCTTTTGGAGGTTGTATGGTGGGACGCTCTCTGGAAGTCAACAACAACAACAACAACAACAGCAGCAGTTATACAGCAACCAGCCATAACATTAAAACCACCGCGCACATGGGCATGATGTCTCCCCTCCTGTCCTCCTCCTCTAATGTCTCCCCTCCTGTCCTCCTCCTATGATGTCTCCCCTCTGTCCCCCTCCTGTCCTCCTCCTATGATGTCTCCCCTCTGTCCCCCTCCTGTCCTCCTCCTATGATGTCTCCTGTCCTCCTCCTATGATGTCTCCCCTCTGTCCCCCTCCTGTCCTCCTCCTATGATGTCTCCCCTCTGTCCCCCTCCTGTCCTCCTCCTATGATGTCTCCTGTCCTCCTCCTGTGATGTCTCCCCTCCTGTCCTCCTCCTATGATGTCTCCCCTCCTGTCCTCCTCCTGTAATGTCTCCCCTCCTGTCCTCCTCCTGTAATGTCTCCCCTCTGTCCCCCTCCTGTAATGTCTCCCCTCTGTCCCCCTCCTGCCCACCTCCTTTGTCAGGTGAGGGAAAATCTGACTCAC
This sequence comes from Lophius americanus, assembly GCA_037951165.1. Lineage (NCBI taxonomy): Eukaryota > Metazoa > Chordata > Actinopteri > Lophiiformes > Lophiidae > Lophius > Lophius americanus. The sequence goes on from JBBDHG010000398.1 coordinate 20,906, forward strand.
CTAAGCAGCAGATTAAGCTCCTCCTTCACCTCCACCCAAATCCCAGACTCACGTTTGCTGCTGCTGGAGCTCTTCCTCCTGCTGTTCCTCCTCCTCCCCCTTTTGCTCATTCTTGCGTGCGGCTCAGGATTCGCATTCCTGCCGGAGAAAATATAATTACTGTTCAAATGTCCTTCATCACAACTGCGATATTCATCGATTTGGTCAAATTCACTCAAATAAAATATATAAAGTACAACGACGAAGTTAAATCTAAATATTAAAGTCAAATCTAAATATTAAAGTTAAATCTAAATATTAAAGTTAAATCTAAATATTAAAGTCAAATCTAAATATTAAAGTCAAATCTAAATATTAAAGTCAAATCTAAATATTAAAGTTAAATCTAAATATTAAAGTCAAATCTAAATATTAAAGTCAAATCTAAATATTAAAGTTAAATCTAAATATTAAAGTTAAATCTAAACATTAAAGTCAAATCTAAATATTAACGTTAAATCTAAATATTAAAGTCAAATCTAAATATTAAAGTTGAATCTAAATATTAAAGTTGAATCTAAATATTAAAGTTGAATCTAAATATTAAAGTTAAATCTAAATATTAAGCGTTCAATAATGTTTTTAAATATGAAATCTAGATATGAAATGTTATATTTATATGTTAAATATTAATGTTAAATCTAAGTATTAATATTAATTCTTGATATTCAATATTAAAGCAAAAAGAATAAATGTAAAATCGAGATATTAAACACAAATAAATTGATATTAAATGTTACATCTATATATTACGTTTTAAACCTAATAATAAAATGTTAAATCTAGATATTAAATACCGAATCTAAACATTAAATTGAAATCCGGATATAAATGCTGAATAAAAATATGATTGTTAAATCCAGATAATTAAACTTAGAGTCAACATTTAGATTTAATAAGAAACATTTAAAATCAAACATTGAAATTTAAAAAGCAAATGTAGATTCAAAACGTAGAATTTAAATTGTGATGTAATATTTGGATTTAAAATCGATCCAGATGAAAACTTTCCATTTAATGAGTTATATTTAAATTCAACATTGATGTTTTGATAATATATATATATATATTTAATATATATTCAAACCAGGTTTTTTAACTTTGGAGTTAAACGAGACAGAATTTGTCTGATTAAACACCACGGCGCCGCCTGACCTGCAGTAATCCAGGATAGTGTGTGTGTGTGTGTCTGAGTGTGTGCATATGTGTGTGTGTGTGTGTGTCTCCTTGACAAATAGGTCACTGTAAAACAATTATGTTAAACTCATTAATGACACAGATTCCTACTTTAGATGTTATCTCGATGTAAAGAAGTCGCTGAAGCTTCCATAAACAAATAAACAACTTGTTTACCTGTTGTTGAGGTTCCTGATTCTGCTTCAGAGCCTCCGGAGTCCGGTGTGAAGAACCGACAGAAGTTCTGAGAGCAGCAGCCGTCCACTCGTCTTCGGGTCGGACTGCTCCACTTCTTACCGATTCTATTCTCACCAGAAAGCAGCTTAGCTCCTCTAATCTCCTGACACACCGCTGATGTCACCGTTTATTCACCGGACAGAACCGGGCCGGCCACAAGGAGCAGCAACCCGTGTTTAAAACCTGGGGCCAGATTTTTTTAAAGTCTCTTTCTCAAGCTATTTTTTTATATGCCTAGTCATAAAATAACAGAATATTAACCGTTTACTCAAAATGTAAACGTTAAATCTAAACGTGTCACAAAACCAAATATTTAGCCACTATATACATTTAAAAACATTTCATATTTAGATCTAATAATTACTTTTACATTTACATATATTTTTTACGTTTAGATTTCAGTTTTTCATTTGGAGTAAACATTATATTTTCTTATTTTGATCTAAAATTGTGTTTCAATACAATCCATTTAGTTTAAAGGTTTAAGGTTTAATATTTGCATTTAGATTTAAAATTCAGATTTAACATTAATACCTTATTTAGATTTAATATTTACATTTGAATTCAATATTTAATATTTTGATTTTGATGTTAAATGATGTTTTAATATTGACATCTAGATTTACATTCATTATTTTATTTAGAATTAAAATCAAGATTTAATGTTTATATTTAACGTGAACCTTTACGTTCAGCCTTTACATTTAGAGTTAATATTAGGATTTACATTTCGATACTTTAAGATTTGAAATATAGATTTAATATTTACATCAAATTCAACGTTTTGATTGAACTTTAACCTTTAGATTCAATATTTACGTTTGAATTTAAATTGCCGTTAAAACTAACGTGCTACTTTACAATCGATTCCCTGAGCTTGAATGTGTTTTCATTTACTTACAGTGTTTACTCACAGATAGCTGCGAACCTCCGTAAACAGACAGATCTCTGCTGAAGATAGAGAAACACAAACATGTTTTTGTACTCAAAGGCCGTTTGAAATCAGTCGGTATAAACGGGAGGGAATGAAGAAGAAAATCCGGACGCGGTTCATCCGTTGAAGACTTGAAGAGTTTGTTGAATCGACTCAAGGAGATCTTTCTTGTAAATATCATAGCTGACTCTAGTAGTTCATATTTTACTCACTAGGGGGAGATCTTTTCACGAATAACATAAAAAAGTGTTCGTAACATAAAAACTGTTTCATGCATTACTTTCAAACTTAATGCGTCCATAGACTTTAGTGCGAGGAAGAAGTGGCTTGATTTTGGGAATGGCCGGTTGCGTATTTCAGACACAAGGGGGAGCTTTACCTCAAAACATTTATGGGCCATAATTTCGCAACCGTTGATTTTTTTTAGTTTACAGTTTAGGGTGCAGAGAGTTGAAACCCACAGATCACCCACAGACCACCCACAGACCACCCACAGACGGCCCACAGACCACCCACAGACCACCCACAGACCGCCCACAGACCACCTCAGCGACGGCGAGATGCTTTGCAGACACTTTATTACACAAACAGTTACTGAAAATAGTACTCTTGCAGCAAAACCAGTGTGTCACAATAAATATCATGTCAGACGGCCCACTTGGACCGCCACATCAGAGATGCTATTTATATTTATATATTTATATATTCATTGCATGCCACTTCAAAAAAATCTTTCATTCAAGAGTCGTGGCCGACTGACGGGAAATGTGTGACGGAGCTCTGAGAGTAGAAAATACGAAATATCGTTATCCGACTGCACAAACTCTTACCTTTTCTCAGTGTGGGTCGATGAGGTACGCGATGAGTCAGCGTTTGTACGACGGGTTGGATGAGGTACGCGCTGAGTCAGCGTTTGTACGACGGGTTGGATGAGGTACGCGCTGAGTCAGCGTTTGTACGACGGGTTGGATGTGGTACGCGCTGAGTCAGCGTTTGTACGACGGGTTGGACGAGGTACGCGCTGAGTCAGCGTTTGTACGACGGGTTGGATGAGGTACGCGCTGAGTCAGCGTTTGTACGACGGGTTGGACGAGGTACGCGCTGAGTCAGCGTTTGTACGACGGGTTGGATGTGGTACGCGCTGAGTCAGCGTTTGTACGACGGGTTGGACGAGGTACGCGATGAGTCAGCGTTTGTACGATGTGTTGGATGAGGTACGCGATGAGTCAGCGTTTGTACGACGTGTTGGACGAGGTACGCGATGAGTCAGCGTTTGTACGACGGGTTGGATGAGGTACGCGCTGAGTCAGCGTTTGTACGACGGGTTGGACGAGGTACGCGATGAGTCAGCGTTTGTACGACGTGTTGGATGAGGTACGCGATGAGTCAGCGTTTGTACGACGTGTTGGATGAGGTACGCGATGAGTCAGCGTTTGTACGACGGGTTGGACGAGGTACGCGATGAGTAAGCGTTTGTACGACGGGTTGGACGAGGTACGTGCTGAGTCAGCGTTTGTACGACGGGTCGGTGTTGTTGTTGTTTTTTACGACATTAATTGTTGCTCGTTAGGAAACCAGATTTCACTGAATGAGTCGTCTCCTCTCTCGCGGACTATCGGGAACGGGATCCAATCAGGAAGTCCGACGTGAAATCAAACTGGAATACAAAAAACGTGGAAGCTCCGAACTGCAACGCGGAGCAGTGATCGCAGGAATGTCGTCAGGAATGTCTGGATGAATAACACAAAAAACACTTTTGCTCCAAATCCTGATCCCGGCGCTTCATGCTGAGTCTCAGGATCGTTTCCTCTGACGACTCGTGGAGCACCACAGGACAGAATACTGGACTTTCCAGCACAGGGTGTAATCAGATTACACGGTGATGCGGATACATTCAAATGTAGAGGACGGACATTTAAAGGACCGAACCCGCTGTTTGAGCCCATTTGCTACAAATTGTCTACATTAAATCAAAGTTATTCTATTTGTAAAAGATAATACCACGCCTCATGAATCTGAATGTGTCTGATGTTTCCACCCGTGTCCGTTTGTTTGTTTGTTTGTCCGTTTGTTTGTTTGTCCGTTTGTTTGTTTGTTTGTTTGTCCGTTTGTTTGTCCGTTTGTTTGTTTGTTTGTTTGTAGGACCACACAAGAACTCCTGGACGGATTTTCCTTAGACTCGGTGGAAGGAAAGAACCCATTTGAATTCTGGTGCGGATCTTGTTGGATACATTTATCAATGAAGGTTCGTAGAACTCTGAAGCAACCAGAGTATGTGGCTACAGAACCACACGATGAATGCTTTATACAGGGTTAGGGGTTAGATGCTTTACACAGGGTTAGGGGTTAGATGCTTTAAACAGGGTTAGGGGTTAGTTGCTTTAAACAGGGTTAGGGGTTAGATGCTTTAAACAGGGTTAGGGGTTAGATGCTTCATACAGGGTTAGGGGTTAGAGGCTTTAAACAGGGTTAGGGGTTAGATGCTTTAAACAGGGTTAGGGGTTAGATGCTTCATACAGGGTTAGGGGTTAGAGGCTTTAAACAGGGTTAGGGGTTAGATGCTTTATACAGGGTTATGGGTTAGATGCTTTATACAGGGTTAGGGTTTAGATGCTTTAAACAGGGTTAGGGGTTAGATGCTTTATACAGGGTTAGGGGTTGGACTCTCAGAGGTATGACGTCACTAAGGCCGTACCAGAATGATATTTTAAATGTTAGCGTTATAAAGTTTTGAACTGGTGTCTGTGTGTCTATATTGGTGATAACAGAACTCTGATGGATGAAAATCTGTCGCTCTCAGTGCGATTCCACTTCCTTTAGTTTACATTCATTTAGAGAATTCGGGCCACACAGACACAAAAAGGTTTAAAATTTCAGATTAGGAGAAAAAGGCTGTAATATTTTTAGAAAGAAGTCGTAATTTTACGTGAATTCAGTCGTATTGTTATGGGAATAAAGTCGTAATTTTAGAAGAAGTTGTAACGTACAAAGAAAGAGTCATAATTTATGCGAATTTTCATAGTTTATACGAAAACTAAGTTGTAATATGAGGAAAAAGTCTAATCTTACGAGAAAAAGTCGTAATTTTACGAGAATAAGTTGTAATATGAGGAGAAAGAAGTGAAAATTACGGGATAAAGTTGTAACATTAGGAGAATTGAGTCGTAATATTACGAGAAAAGTTATAATACTGTATTATGAGGGAGAAGCTGTAATTTTACGAGACAAAAGTCGTAATGTTCCGAGAACAAAGTCGTAATGTTAGGAGAAAAATGTTGGAGACAAATCCACCTGGAACTCGAAGTTAAAATGAAAACAATGAAAATTAAAGCATCAAAGTAAAAGTACTCGCTGTGTGAAGTACGATGGTTGACTATTTACGTAGGATGTTTTGGGATGACTGCATTAATGTATCGGGCTAAAACTAGAACTAAACTAGCGCTGAAGATGGGAAATAATGATGTAATCTAATTACTTTAAGATGTGGACGAGTGAAAAATGTAATCTGGTTTTTTCATAATGGAAAAAAAAACAACCCTCCGAAAGGTTTGGTGAAATTTGGTGGAGAACTTCTGGACTCTGGCTCCTGCAGAGAAACAAACCAACGAACACGGGCGACATCATGACCCAAACAGAAAGATTCTGGCCTCAGAACTACGGGCTGTTAGATGTTCAGCGTGTGTCCGGAGATGAAAAACATAAACGGTGTCAGAAACTTCTTCTCATCTGTGCCGTTTTGAGTTTGACGGGAGAACACACACACACACACACAGACACACACACAGACACAGACACACACACAGACACACACACACACACACACACACACACACACACACACACAAATATATATATTTATGTCATATTTAGTGTCATTCAATGGAAGAGGATCCGGCGAGTTCTACTAGCAGCAGCTTCTGTGACGTCGGGACTTCAACGAGGCGTTACACAGAAAAAAGGCACAAGATCACCGGTGAAATGTCGCTGGACTCAGAGACGGACTCGTGTTTGTGGCGCCGGGACCGGAAGAAGGGACCAACCAACTAACGTCGCCGTTAAAATCCAGGAGTGGCTCAGAACGATCGGACGGCGGCGGCAGGTTTTTCCTTTCGAGCTGTGGAGGAGGCGTGACGGCGATGAACGATCACCAGGATAAAAGCAGCATCAGGAGGCGGGGAGCAGAACCCTTACGGGGTCCATCAGAAACTGGATCCATCAAAGCTCCGTCTCACAATCTGCATTAATTAGTGTTGGAGGATGATCGAAAGGAGGAAGGTGAAGATTCAACGGGACATTCTGATCAAATATAATGCGCATTAAAAGCAGAGAACCTACACTGAGCCTTCCCTCCATTGGGCCCCTTGGATCCTGTTTATAGCCACACCTCCTTCTGTCACTATCAGAACCAAAACCCTCCATAAAGGTTTGGTGAAAAAAGGGGTTCTTCCTCTCGAAGTCACACATTCCGTGTTTAAGGTTGCTGGAGAACCCTGAAGGCAACGCAACCAGACAGAAGGGAGAAGATGCCAACCCCTCAGAAGAAGCTGCCCAGGTGGATTTGAACCTTCAGGTAACAGTCTTACCTTCTACACCACTGTGCTGCCTGCTGGTAGGATCCATCCCTCCAGATTGTCCCTCAGGCCGCGGTGGCAGCAGGCTGAGCAGAGCAGAGCATCAACACCTCCCTCTCCCCAGCAACAGTTCCCAGCTCATCCTGTGAGATCCTGAGGCGGATGAGATAAAAGGCCTGGCAGTTCTGGCTCTGTGTCGGGTTTTACTGCTATTTGGACAAGCTGTGAAAACCTCCAAAGGGAGGAGTCCTGATCAGATACTGATCCACCGCAACGGGTTCCTAAACAAGCCCCGCCCTCCTCACCTCACAGTCAAAAGTGAGACAGTGTCTCAATCCTCAGAGATCCATCAGAAGGAACTGGGCCGGGCCTCAGCTCTGACTGGCTGACTGAGTGATTGCTGAGGCCTTAGGTGTTTGGGTCACATGTGTACGAGTTGACCCTGAACTGGAGGCTGTCCGTACACGCAACTCTGTGAATCACATGACCTAAGACAGGCTGTCGCTGTGGCGACTGGGGAACATGTGACCAACGACCTGGTTCTGTAAGTGTTTGAGTTTTACGCCGCGTCCAAACTTTTCCAGAATCGGGATCCGATCGACGTTCAAATAAACCAACTTAAAGCATCAATGACTCCGAATCTCCTGGGAGTGGATCAGAACGCCGCCTGCCTCCTCCATCTGTGCTAGTGTGGTCCCAGCGCCATGATGAAAACAGCGTCCTGACAGCGGGGGTTGGGTTCTAATAAAGACTTGTGACCATGTTAGTCAGTGAAATTTGGTTTAGGTTCCTGGTACGAAGGACACGCAGTGTTTCTCTGACTGACGTCCGATGTGTGCCTTTCCTCCCGACGCTTTACCGCGACTGAGGCTACATTAAATAAAGATGAAATTAACGCTAAACCTCCCGCCAAATGAAATGTATGTACAATAAATCTGAGATAGTTTAAAGGACGAGATTGGCAGCTAACACAACAGTTACACACGATTGGCAACGTAAGCAGAAGGTTCGGCGGCTGCTCCCGGAGTCTACGAGGACGGACGCGGCGGCAGAGCGGAGTACTCCTCGTTCTCGGAGTCGCTGCTGTCCTCGCCGTTCCTCTCCTGGTCGCTGCCCTCGGTGCTCAGCTGGTCGAAGCCCTGGCGGCTGTAGCCTTTATGGGAGGCAAAGAAGTTCCCCAGGTTCAGGCCGCCCATGGCTTTACCTGCACAGAGAGGAGAGGTTCTGAACTCAGAGACCGGCTCGGGTTTCAGCATCAGACAGCAGGTAGAATATGGACACACACCTCTGAGGTCTCACTTAAAAACTCCACGTATGTCCAAAAGAAGACATGCGCCTCCTTCAGGGCAATCGATGTGGAAATCAAACTTGACTGGGAAATCTATACAATATATGGACTTATAAATCCACCATCATTGCTACAGTCAGGACATGGTAGGGCTGCACCATACACCAATCAGCCAAAACATTATAACCATGGCTAAAAAAAAAAGGATCATAAATCATTTTTCTTTTCTTGACAGTAAAGTAATTACCTCTTATTTTTCCTAAGATCCCTCCGACAGCGCTGGGTTCCTTCTTCACCTCACATCGGTCTGCAAATAAGCATATTTAACAACGTTTAGATGAAAAACAAGAGGTAGAAGAAGAAGAAGAAGCACAGCAGCGTTTCGGAGTTGCCGTGTTTTTATTATTCAGCAGAGATTGTATTTTTGTTGTCAGGAAAGATACTGAACCCCCTCCTGTCATACGTACTGTTTTTCCTCATGCAGATGAAGACTCCTATGGAGATGACCAGAACCAGGGGGGTGAGCAGCAAGATGCCGATGACGATGGGGAGCGATCGCAGCTCCTTCTTTTGCGCCGTTACGCTCTTGTTCTCCTGCCCCTCCTGCTCCTCCTCCGCCGTCGGCTGCTCCTGCAGCTGAGGCGGTTGAGCCGCCGTTTGCTTCGGCTGAACGCCTGCCGTCTTGGTCGTGTTGGAGCCTGGCCTCGTCTTCGTTTGGACGAACATCTCCATCTCTGCACGGACAGAAGCGTGACCTTTAATCCACGACTAGAGCTTTGCTTCGCCCACAGAATGAACCCGTTTAAAAAAGGAAAAATCACCCGGTGTCGCAGAACAATTACATCCGGTCCACGAGACAATACAGTTTTTATATAATAACTGGCCCGCTGGTATACAGTACCAACACGCCAGATACTACAAGTCCCAGCATGCACAGCGACAGCCGGGTGCGTCAGTAAGCAGCGCCAGCTCTCCTCCCCGCTCCAATCCGCGTGGATCCTGTCACCCTAACAAACTTTTGGCTAATCCTTAGAAAAAGGATGTTAGAGAGGAGACACGGATGAGAAAGTTTGTTTTTTAAACGATAAATAATCAACCTATCAGGAAGTCGCAGATCAGTAAATAGAACGAACGCTTTAATAAACTGGCGAGGTGCGTTCACGTCCTCCAGCCGTCCAGTATGTGTCCCTGCTGCCTTAAAAAAAAGGAACCGCGTGAAGCTGCTTACGTTTAATGTGAACTGCACCTTTAGGCTGGTCGAGCACCTGACAGTTTTCTGAAGTGCAGCCGCTCCTGACTGCACGAACAGATTGGTCTGAAAGACGGAACCATCCAAAAAGTTATTTCACACTGGAAACAAATTGAGGCATGGTTCCCTTTGATCCGGACCGAGGCCACCATGTTGTGTTGGCTGTCCAGCTGTTGGGTCCAGAGGAGATTTCGAACTGGACCGGAACAAACTGGAACGAGCAGCAGAGCGAGTCGGGCCATTGGGCCTTCATGAGTGGAGTGTACAGGTTCTGCTCGGGTCTGAGCGGGTCAACTCGACCGCGATGAAAAACGTCAAACTCCCCCCCCCGCCACCCTCAACGGGATAAACGGTTACAAAAAAAATGAATGTATGGATCGAACTTAAAGGTCAGAGAGTCCGGGCCGAACGAGTTGGGTCAGAAAGCACCTGAGAATTCCTCGGCGGCATCTGAGAGGAAGTAACAGAAATAATTGGTGCGAGGTTTGTCCAAGCCTTTGATCTGTGGATCTCTCTCCGTCTGTTTTCCGGTACGATCTACAAACTGTGGGTTAAAGCAGCTAAACATGGGCGTCGCCCTCAGCATGCGCGACGCTCCGTAGGCACCAAACGGCCGGAGCGTCCAAACCTCAACAAGACCCACCTTCAAGTTCTTGAACATCGATGCCTGCTTTCTTCACGGAGCGATGGGACTCTGGGGAAAAAAATGAACCGGTCAAGAGGCGAAGAGTTTTAACGTACAGGAAGTGAATGAATCCGTAAAGTCAGATTTCACACGCGCACACAGGTTATGATGGATTTTAAACGTACTCTCAGTCGTAAACTTGAAGACTGCTCTACTTTCTGCGTCGCCGACGAACACACCGCCGTCTTTGGTTTCTACGATGTCGTGAGGCATTTTGAAATCCTGCCAGTAGAGGAAAACACAATCCATCAAACTTTATTTTAAGAAGCATTCATTGGTTTTCTGACCATTCCAGCTTCCTAAGAAGCAGCGCATGAAACATGAGAAGTTAAAATGATGTAGAGAGTAAATCCACACAAGAAGATCGGAGAAGAAAAGAGAGAAAAAAAAAAGACTAATAATAGCATAATAGTTTAAAACCACATTCTTCAAGTTCGGCCCTGAAGAACCAGAAGATCCAAGGAAACCTCTCAGCTCAACAGAAGCATCTCTGACAGGAAGTTCTGGTCCAAGTCATGCTGGGCCTCATAAAACTAGAACGGGTCCAGTTAACTCTCCATCTGTAGTTAGGTCCTGATTCTGTTTAGACATTTACCAGAACTTATTACAGCCAAAGAATTTGCATTGAATTCTTTGCTGACCGATCAAAACTTTTAGAGTGAGGGCCGAAGCCAATCAGAAGCAGGGGAGGGCGGGTCACGAGTGCCACATCATGTTCTTGTTAAATTACTTTGTGTAACCGGGGAAATCTTGAAATTTCAATAAAAAAAAGTTATTTAAAAAAAAGAAAGCGGCTATCACTCAACCCTTTCAAAAAAACAACAACAACAAAATCAAAACGCATGAGCCGTGTAAAAAAACGATCGGAGGGATGGTTGGGTGCTTTTATTTTGGTAGGCACCTGGTTTAGAAAGTAGCCTAACATTTCTGATTCAATTCCATAGTCTGTGTGTGTGTGTGTGTGTGTGTGTGTGTTTACCTTCGTCACAGGGTAGAAGGTGTCCAAAATGTCCTTGGTTGAATAATTTATTACAAAGCCTCTGAGTGGAGCTGAGTGATACGGAGAGATCCCATTCACTGCAAAGATCAAGCCATCTTCACGCACACGCACACACACACACACACGCACACACACACACACACACACACACACACACGTAAATAAAAACATTTCATTCAAACTTTTCTGTGTTTTCTTATTTTCTTCATCTATGGAAGGTTTTACAGGTGGGAGAGGATGAGGAGCCCCTCCTTGTCTCCTTGTTCCACCTGTGAGGCCACAGAACTCACCTCCAGCTGGGCTGTAGTTGATGGCGAACACCTCCCCTCCAAACTCCTCCTTCTTTATCTCCTTGACAAACTCTCCGGTGTCGGCTATGAAGCACTGGATCCGTCCGTTCTCCCTGTCGGCCACGCAGACCTCCCGTCTGTCGGGGAGGAACACCAGGCTGTGGGGGACCTGGAAAGGAGTGCGCCTCCTCCTGTCCGACGAACCTTCGGGTAGGAGAACAGCGTGGTTGAAAACGTGTCGGCTGCTGCAGTGACGGTTAAATATTATGAATAAAACATCGAAAACCAGGGAGAATATCTGGAATAAGAACGAATAGAGTGAAGAAGTAAGGACAGCCGCAGACTCTTGGTACCGCTGCAGGTACCACCCTACACCGGTGGTGGGTCAGACTTAGAGCTGGTCAGGACCATGTACTGACACCACTGTAACACTATGTACCGGTCAGCCATAAGATTAAAACCACATGCCTTACATTCTGTGCGTCCTCTTTCTGCATCTCTGTGGTGTCTGTGTGTTCTGAGGCCTTTCCATCAGAACCGGCATTAACGTTTTCAGCTATTTGTGGTTCAGGAGACAAACACGGGCTGGACCTTGTTTCCAATGTGCATCCATGAGCCTTGGGCGCCCCAGATCCCGTCACCAGTTCATCTAACTTAGATCACTTTGGTAGGTTCTAGCCAGTGCGGACCAGGAACGCCCAACAAGACCTGCAGTTCTGGAGATGTTCTGAGCCAGTCGTCCAAAACATCACAATTTGGTACTCGTCAAAGTCTGCCCGATCCCATCGGGATCAGAGCCCACTGAGGGTTACTGATGGTGCATTCGTGGACACATTTTAAAACTCGACACATTCGGTCATGTGACAAAGATGAAAGTCAGACTTTAGATGAAATAACACTTTCTCCTGTTTTCCGTTCTTATCCTTATTGGAAGTGAATGTAAATAGTGTGTGAGGTGGGCTTCCTACCTGCGCCCCACTGGGTCAGGTATTCTCCAGCAGCAGAGAACTTCAGGATCCTGGCGTTGCAGTAGCCGTCAGACACAAAGATGTTCCCCGTCTTTGGGTCCACAGCCACATCGGTGGGCTGACAGAAGTGACGGTTGTCGCTCCCTGGTACGAAAGCTTCTCCTAGGGAGATCAACGTTCTGTCCTGGCCGTCACTGCTGACCTTTAACACCTGAGGAGAGAAGAACGGGACTCTGGTTGGTCCTGCTCTAACGGACTACTTGATTATACGCCGTACCTGTTAGCATTATCTGAATGAACCCTCACCTGATGAAGCGCCACATCCGTGACCCAGTAATTATTCTCCTTGTCAGTAGTTAGTCCATGAGGCAGATAAAACCTGTAACGCCACAGACATCACCATCGTCACAAGACCCTCTTCTATCTGCTGTTGGTCATGGAAGAAAAGTCAAAGTAGGACACATCAGAGCTTACATGTTTCTGCCAGACGCCTTCAGGATGTTGCCTTTAGCTGGGTCCACAACCAGAATAGTGGACTGCTGGATGGGACCTAAAGACCTCTGCTGGTATTGAGCCTGGCTGTTGAAAGAGCTGGAAAACAAGCAAGATGTTATATGTTTTATTTTTTTGTTATTCCTGAGGGAGTGCACAGTGAGTTTTAAATTCTCGTGATCTACGTTTCAAACTTTTCTCTTACATCCAGGCAGCTGAGATCGGGGATAAATTAAGCTGACGGCGTCAGACGACGGTCAGTCGTGGCCACAGATGAACTGAAGGGGGCAGTATTGGGAGTTATAATACTTCAATACTAAGTTAGCTGCATGGGTGGAAATATGGTCCTCCTTCAGGTTTTGGCCGGTGTGCTGTACCCCCGATTATATATTATTAGGTATAAGTTGTCGTCAGCTGATATTTATGTTCCAGTGAAGTTGGACACACCTTATGGTCGGCGAGTAAACATAGAAAAGTTTACATATGCATATTTTCTGTAAATGTTGCTATAGAGATGACTTTACGCATTAAATTAATATGTTTAATTTAACGCCTTGACTACTATTAGCATTATTATAATCTTTTATTAGGATTAGGAATAAATACTAATATTGGTGATCTTATACCTAAAGTTTGACCTATAGTTTTACAGAATAAAGAACTTAATTATTGTGAAGTCTCTCTACAGAAACCTCGTCCCCTAACAATAGCATCATTTTGACGTTTGAAGGCCACCGTAGATTCTCCAACATGCTTGGATAGGAAGTGTTGAGCTGAGGCGTTTTCTATTAGTTGTTATTATTACTTCTTTAATCCCATTAAAGTTTACACGCTGGACGGTTGAAAGATTTAATTTGGTCATAGAACACAGATTAAGGAATGATGTGTTTGCCCTCATTCATGTGTTTGTTTGTCATATATGTCCGTTCTTATAAACTGTCTGCACTTTAAAGTCTTAGTGTGTTTTATCATCATTCCTCACAGTCCAGTAGATGTGGAGGTTGACTTAACCATCGGCTACATACGCATGGGTGCGCCTTGATTTTAGAATTTATTGAAATTTTGCAGCTTTTAGAATTCCATTTTATTGTTTCTACAGACATCGCCTATCAGTGGTTAAAATATTATGACTGAATAGGGGAGACAGCAACTTACTCGGCCCCCCAGTGGTGGTCACCTCTGTGGAAAATGACCAGGTTGGAATCTGTGTCGAGGGCAAGTCCTGACACCTGGCCCAGCTGGAGAGAACTCTGTGGCCATGCCGAGACCTGCTCCAAATGGTCATCTAGAACACGCACATGCACACACGTAAGATAAAAGATGTCTCAAATAGTTAGGATTTTGTTTCTTTTACAAAACCGTTTTATTTTACATCCATGGAGTCAATGGGAGCTGAAGCAATGACAGATAAATCCATTAAAACCAACAAGAAGAACAAACATCACGGATCACATACAGATACACTATAAAATAAAACTAAAGAGGTAAAACTAAAATGAAAGAAAATATAATTGTAAGTCAGTGTAGTAACAAGAGGGGATAAGGACTCTCACACACAACTGGTGTGTGTGTGTACTTGTTCTTCTATACTGAAGGGGACGTCAACCTTAATACACACCTACCACTGGGGACTCATGTCATAGTGGGGACAAAAATTGTGGTGCATTTTTTAATGCACCAATGGGTAGCAAGAACATGTGTGTGTGTGTGTGTGTGTGTGTGGGTGGCTGTGTGTGTGTGTGGATGTGGGTCCACCAGAAAGGAGAAGGGGTAAAAACAAAGTGTAAAACCAGGCAGGATCCAGAGGGTCTATTAGTTGTTAATGCCTCTGATGAGGGTCCTTGTTTTAATCATATGATCCTGTTGTCTTATTTCTGTCACTGACAGCTGAACAAACATTCATTTGTTCTACTCCTTATAGAAATGCATGTATCAGTATTTATTTTTGCTAATAATTTATACCAGTACTTGTGTCGTGTAAAGCATCATTTTCAGTTTAAAAGTGAACTAGTCCCCAACGAAAACTTAGTCTAAGATCAGCGGCCATACATTTTCCAGGTATTTAAATAACTCTATAAAACACTAGTGACAAACGGATGAGCAGTCACGTCATCTGTATATATATATATATCTATATATATATATATATATATATAGATATATATATCTATATATATATATATAGATATATATATAGATATATATATACCACCCACCCAACTGATGATCACCTCCCACTGAGACCCACAGCCGCGTGGACTGCACCTCTGCTGCTGCCTCAGCATTTGTCGGGAGGAGGGATGGAATGAAGTATGCTTTAGTATAGTAATTACATACAAGCATCCAGGAACAGTGTTTGACTCTCAACTTATATTCAATGCAAACACAGAGTCGAATGACAAACAATTCCCTAAAAACAAACTATTTTAATGGGTTTTCTCCTCTTGACATTATAAAGCAGACTTAACCCAGCCCACTTCACCCAAGCTTGAAACCAGCACCATGAGTACATTAAGAGTGGAGACCCAAGTGGATTTCAAAACTAGAGAGCTTAACCCCTATGAATCTATGAAACCTCCTGGAACTCATTCAGCGTGTCAGAAAACATTTACAGAACTTTTATCAATCTCAATCTTTTATTTCGTATGCTCTATTTTAATGAAAACAAGGAATAGATAACACAGTTTTGTTAATATCTAATCCCAGAACATTGGAGTCCAGCTAATCGACTCGTTCCACACCAGGAGAAATGCGTGGTCCATAGTGGACATGTTCTTTGGAGCGAATTTCCTATTGCCCTCAGGCTGGCGCCAACATGCAGCCTGAGGACTGAGACCACTATAACTCTCCTGGTATCGGCCTGCTAAATATTGCGATTAATCCAGCCTTTGTAAACTCTGCAGTCGAAGGTGTTCCACTGATGTTGTTATCACCTGGCTCCATACATTCTGTATCTACATAGTGTAAGTCCAAAGCATGTAGGTTCATAACGGGTGCCAGATTATGTTTTGCTGCTCTTGTTCTTTGACCCATACGGTGATGTGTTGTGTAGACATGTTAAATTCGTTGCTGCTAGACTAAGCATGTCTCTCTATTTATCTATTATGCAAATTGGGAAGGTTTTTTAAATGAACCCTGAGTCCTGAACTGCTTTATTCTCGGCTAGTCCCTTCCTGGTGAATTTGATTATTTGAAATTAAGTTGAAATGATGGAAGAAAAGTTAAACTATTAGATAGTTTAGAAGATGCCAGCAGCAGCCACCAGCAAAGTATTTTTGTATAATAGCTGATGCTTGAGTCTAGAGTTCACTCACGGAATAAATTCTTGAGAATCTAGTCAGTGAGAATATTTTTCTGCAACTTAATCAAATTCTGCTGCCATCCATTTTCATTGATAATAATAATCTTATCTTTTAATCATCATTAATCTTATTAACGATGACAATAACTCGTTAATGCTGTTTACTGTGTTCACAGCGTTTCATGCGGCGCTCTCTCAATCTTAGCTGATTCAGAAATCAAGGTTTCTATTGCAAATTCGTGAATTTGTGATTTAAGTTGTTTGACATTCATTATATAATAAACACTGAATTAGAATGATTATAAGAGAGATGATGTCATGGCATCACATAGCGTCAACACTTTTCTGGAATCAGGGTCATACCATCAAATTCAGAGGGCACTTTTAAAGCAGGCAAACCATCAAACCCTGAGAGCCTGAATGATTCTATGGGGCATATATCATCAGATAGAAAATAGAACTGGGTTAAAAATAATTGTGCAAAGGGAGCGTCGGCGAGGATCAGGATAAGCATCATATCCATGCGGGACATGGAAGAGGTGGGTGAGGAAGGAAGTGAGGAAACATGATGCAGCAGCCAGGGAGCAAAAGAAACATGGAGATTTTATGTCCCACAGTGAAGCCCTGATTGAACAATAATAGGTAAACACTAGGGCTGTGACAGTAAAGGTGTTAACACAGTCATGTGACTTACTGCGAGCTTGGGCACTGTCACCACATTTTTTCCTTTTTGTTTAATTTTTTTTCTGGTGAAAGCTCTTGGAATGCCTGCAGTGTCTACGAAATACGCCTACAATTACCCTTATTTTAATGATTTATCATCATCATCATCATTAATGATTCCTACGTTTCAAATGATTAAATAAAATAGAGTCGTGTTTAAATTTTAGTAACGCTCATACAGTCGACATTTCAACGACCTCGTCAGTAGAACCTGATGCCAGTTCAAGCATATTTTGGCTTTTTTGCATGATGACAAGGGTCATCGTGCATTGGGGCAGGGTGCCGCCATCTTTAGGAAGAAATTATCCAAGAGGGGATTGGAATTCCATCAAATGTCTCAAATGAATCACCAATGCTTTTGATAAACAACGTGTCCTCCCCGACTAACACGCTTTTCAAACAGAAACCACAGAAATGTGTCCGATAGATGTGCTCCCCCTGGTGGAGATACTATAGAGCCCAAAGAGGGTGTGTTGATTGGAATGGAGATGACGACAAGCGTCAACCTCGTTCAACATCTCGCTCAGAAAAGAAAAGAGAGCATGACTTAACTCTCCAAGAGAATAGTGTGGACACCGCAGGAGGAAGCCCTGGATTTATACTTTGATCCACTGGTCTGATGGGTCGGAACAATCAGGTTCGATTCCATCAGAACTTTGCCAGGACATAAAAGAACGATGAGTACCACCTCACAGTGAGTATTCAGTGGAGCTGGTGATGTCACTCGATTGGGAACTTTCCTTAAACTTGATGAAGTGAACATGTTGGTTTTTGCTGGATATAAAAACAGAGACTGAAAACTAAACCAGCCCTTACTGTTACCTCGGTACCTTAGTGTTAAAGTTAACTTGAATATTGAGTTCATTTACATCAGCTTGATGCTGTTGTTGCTAACTTGTAAGTTATAACTTGATAATCCATCAGTCCATGTTGTTCCATTTATCCAGTGCCGGGACGCGATAGCAGCAGGCCAAGCAGCGCATTCCAGGCACTACTCTCTCATTCATTGTAGGGGATCCTGAGGGGTTCCCAGGTCCAATGAGATATATAGTCCCTCCGGTGAGTTCTGTGTCTACCCCGGGGTCTCTTTCCCGTTGGGTATGCCTGAGAAACATCCATAGGGAGGAGTCCTGGAGGAACCCTAATCAGTTGTCTGAAACACTCTTGCCCTTCTATAAGCTGAGCATCCAGCTGGCTGAGTTCTAATCCCAGTCCAGTCCACGTACGAAAGAAGCCAATTCCACCCACTTACTTGTACCCTTGCTGTCATTCCTTCAGACACGACCCAGAATTCATGACCACAGGTGAGTTATAATGTGTGTAAGGAAAAAGCTCCGTACTGCCACAGCCCTAGTGCACAGGTCTTACATCTTCCAGACCACGGGAAGATAAATTAAAGGGGACGGTTTTCTGCATCAATGACAACAATAGAACAGCATTCAGGACCCACCTTGTCCTTCAGTTAGCAGTTTGCTTCTTGGCAGACTGGCCGTGGCCTCAAGCTGATGGAATCTGTGGACTCTGTCCCTTACCAAAACAGGATGCTCCCTGGTTTGGAAGGCTAGTCTGGCACTGGGTGACCCCAGGTTTGTTTTTTGTAATAAACTATCAATTTGGGCCACGAAGTCGACCTGGGCTGTGTCGATCGGGCTGTACTTATGCATGTGTTCTACATCCTTGCTGTGGCCTAGAAGCTTGGACATAAGAGAATAGAGGTCACCTGCACAGACAGAGACAGAGAGGACAGAGAAGAGTGGAAATAAAGGAGAAGACTGTGTGCTACAAGTTACCGATTTACACTAGAAAATAACGGTGACTGTCTGCAGAAGGAAGGTGAAACATGACCAGAGGAGACCACCATGGCCCAGTGGCTGCTCCAACGGTGTGTTGGTGGGTGTGTGAATGGGTGAATGCTGGTTGGTGTCATAACCTACATGACCCTGTTGACACTTGGTTTAAAATGCGTTTTGGGAGATTTGATCACAAGCTGACAGTGAGACACATCACTAAATAAGAGTGTAAACAACCACCAAGACGCGTTGTGACCCAATGACGTAAACCACTCACCGAGTTGGTCTATGACGCATCTGACCATGTGTCTTTTGTAGTGCAAAGATAACGTGTCCCTATAAGTCTCCGACAAAGACGCAACAGGAGAATACGTCATCAGTGCTGGACGTGGTGGTTGTTTATGAGGAAGAGCTGCAGCTCTTGAAGAGGGTAGACTTGAGAATGAATCGATCCTGTCAGTCTCAACAGTTGGAATAGTCCGTACATGTTGAAACATCTTAAAGTTCATATGTAACCCTAACAACTACCTTAACCAGACACATCTGGAGACACAGTGGGAAACGGAGATGTTTTTCGCTGTCTGCTTGTCATCCGATCGCTCAAAACACATTTTTTGTCCAAACAGGACCTTTGACTCTTCCCATTTTTTCACATTAGCATTAACAACATTAGCAACTGAAGCCAGTAGTCATTCATCAGGAATGAAGGATGACATCACTATCAGTATATGTAGCCAAACTCAAGGTAGTTGGGGCTTCATTTGGAAATGGGTGGGGCTGATATTTAAGTGGGTGGGACTTAAACTGGATATTTTACATTTTAGTTTGAAAATATCAACTTATCAGAAGTTATGTTTATTATTCATTCCCAAGCTGTGAAATTAAATATGAAATAAAAATGTTCTTTTTCATCTTTTGTTGTTTTTCTATGTACATCTTATGAAATCTTTAAAGTTGTGTTTCTTATTGCTTTTAAACACTGACATTTCTCTCTTTGATCACCCGGCATTTGAGAATGCAATTAAGTTACATTTATATATTCATCCTTGATCTTTTTTTCAGGTGAAAAGAACGTGCGTCGGATTTTAACTCAAAGATGAGGATATGGAGCAGTTGGTGGAGATGGAGCGGAATGACAGCAGGAAGTGACATATGCACCACCTTTTTTTGGAAACTATCAAAAACTATTACTGCTGTCTTCTGTAACGCTTTAACACTATTTGATTTTATCTTGGATTTCAATGGTCTGGTCTTCTCCTTCATTCCAGAGGTGGAAAATACGATGAGCCGGTAATGAAATATTAAGCAGAGTTTATACTTAGGGTTGCCTTAAATCTATTCAAATAAAAAAGTTCTTTAAATACTTATGACTCACTGCACGTGCAAACAAACATGAACACCTCAGGATGCCAGGAGTTGGGTTCATTTCAGTGAAGAAAGACCGGTTTAAATCTATACTTGTTAGTTGCATGTCTGAGAAGACGTTATTGGTTTTGTTCTGTTACGTATGAACGGATGGACAGGACTAACCCTGTAGTCCCTCTTTGGTAGCAACATACAAATTAAATATATATAATATTATATGTGTGCAGTTGTAAAGGATCTGTCCGCAAACTCACCCTTATCCAGAACCCGCTGCGCCTCGTCTGCATCAATCAAGCTGTTGTGTTGATGATCTTTGGGGTAGACAAAAAGTTTGGTTGGCGTTTAATCGTGTTAATCGTGTCTGAAGAAGCCGATATTCTGTTAACACTCAGATCTAATGGTAACTTTATGACGTGAAACATTATTCAAACTTAACAAGCATTAATTCCGACGTTGGCTAACGTTAGTGCTGATAGCTGAAAACGAGCTTCGCTCGCTGGTTTGAGGGCGTAGCTCATTTTGGAATATCCAAATCTTCCGGACGTTCAGCTTCCTCACAGATTGCAAGATCTTCTCTTCTAAGATTTCCTGATCTTAAAGTTAGTTTCGGGTGAAAATGCTTCTAATATCGGTTGAAGTGCGACATTTAGGGGATATTTTTATATCTGTACCTTTTGAGTGTCCCATGTGCATCATGGAGTTCATCTGATCCTGAGTGAGAAGGATTGGGACGTTGGCCTCGGCTGGAATATGCTGAAAGAGCTCCTTGGATCCGCTCTCCATGCAGTTCATGTAGGGGATGATGTGTCTGCTGTCCATGTAGTACATGATGTAGAAGTTGCACATTTCATCATGACCGGTATCACTGCGGACAGAAGAGACACACAGAGTGAGGAGCCTGTTTCCCCGGTAGCATCATTCCGACCACATGCGTCATCACGACCTTGTCTGCCGTCACCGTGTCATCGGCAAACTTGGCTGTGTCAAAGAAGAACGCACGGACGTTTGTGGGCACAGATACAATATCTGAAACGGATGTAGCTGTTTTAGGCCCCACTTCCAATGCCTCTTTTGATACTTCCACTAGATGGCAGATGTGAGTCGTAACTTTAGAACGGGTGATGTTTTACGCGACAGGTAAAAAGTCCTACTGTGTAAACACTCTTCACTTTATGAAAAAGGTTTACGAAGTGCTGAGATCTCGTCCATATACTCATGTATGCAGACGACTCTTTTTTCTCCATCTCGTTCGGATCAGTTGGATTAGAAACAGACTAAACTTAGCTTCTCAAAATGTCTGATTTTCACATTTGGTTGCAGGGCTTCCACAAAGCGATGGATCAGAGCCTTTTGTTCCCGGGGGCCTTGCTACTGCCTCCGACCATTGCTCTAACGGCTAGCACTCATAATATTTACATACTCTTGCCCACTGAAAAGGACACTGAAGTGAGAATCATGGGAAATCCTGGGAAAGTGTAGAGTAATAATGAGTCCAAAACTGTGGAGAGAGTTATGATCTCATGTAATCCAGAATCAGCTGGCCTTACTCTTCCCAACGAAACTCACCCCATGTACGTTTTGGAGGTTCTGTCCTCCCCAGTGAAAACACATCTGGCTGCAACGATGTCCCCATACTTCACATCCACGTCTTTGTTAGCGGGATAGAACGCCTGGAGAGAAAAGACCGCCGGTGAATGAAGCAAACCGCGCTCTGCTTGATTCTTATGTGGAACATATAGTTAGTTACAACATGTGGATGACGTCACAGGTTATACGATTAAAATAAAAGACCTTTGTCCTGCTCTTCATGGCCCGCCGTCACTCAGTCTTGGTGATGTCAAACGGGGCTTACTTCCAGTTGCTAAGAGACGGTATGTGACTATCGCTGTGTACCGCCACTAACAATGTCCAATGTAGAATACTACTGATAGAATGGTGATTTCTCAGTTTAATTCGTCGCCACATAGGTCTCATAGTGGACGGGGAGGAGCTTATGCAAATCTTCCGGTTCATGAAGAAACGAGACAAGCTGGGAGCGTTTAGGAACGATGATCAAAAGACCGATATATCAAAGTGACGTGACGTTTGTGGTTAGCGCACTGTGTCCGTGTTTGTAATTCAAGCAGTAAGCAGGTAATTGAACATATATATAGTATACAGCATGCTAGTACTAGTATACGACATGGTAGTAGTATACTAGTACTACATGGTAGTAGTATACTAGTACTAGTAACCCCTCACGTTAAACACACACGCTCATCAAACACATTTCTGTAGGTTTGTCTCGGTTGTTTCTTACAAGTTAACCAGTGAAAGAAAAGATGACCACAGTCATCTCAGGAATCCACGTCTTTTCTTTATTTTGGTAAAAACCAGGTTAAATTCAGTTTGTGAGTTTGCAGCCTGTTTTGCCTCGGGCTTTGGGCCACGCCCACTGTGACATCACAATGATTAATAAATGACCTATGCTTGAAATGTGATTTGCTGTGGCGCTGTTCCCCTGTTGGAACCTTTGCTAGGTCGAAGATTCTCCTGGACGGGCGTGACAACCTGCGAGGCGAAGACGTACCTGAGGCAGCTGAGGCGACTGTCTCCCTATGAGGTTCCACCTCCCGTCTCGGATCCTGTAGCCGCTGACCACTTTACCTGCGACACAAACGCTCGTCAGACTTCACGTCCGCTGAGAAACGTGTCTCTGAAGCCCACCCGGAGTTCTGTGTCGGGACTCACCGAGGCTGTGGGTGTGGGTCCTGAAGGCAAACGGGTAGATGGGGTACGACGTGTAGTCACAGGCGACGTCTGCATTTGTAACTAAGGAAGAGGAAAGAAAGGAATAACGAGGCATGGGGTAATCTGATTACTGTACAGCCAACATTCTAAAGTGGATTTTCGGTTTGAGTAAAACTCTCCATTAATTGTTGATAAATTACTTTAACGTCTTTTCCCTCAAAGCAAATAAAGGCAGTTCATCATGTTTAATGATGACTCAGCGCAAAAACAGAGATGCTGAATCATTAGATAAGATAAATAGACGAACGCCATCATCGCAGACCGCACGGGTATATCCCTGAAAAGCCTCCAATCCCCTGCCTTGTACAATATATTTAACCAGTTTTTCTGAGCTCAGGAATAAAACAGGACAGATTTCCTCGAGTTGATTCGTTGGAGCTAAATTTCGACCCAACTGGAACGATGGCTGGTTTCTTATGGTAAACTGTATTTTCCACACAAGGTTTCTCCCTAGTGAGTAAAATAGGAACTATTAGAGTGAGTGAATGAATATCAAAGATAAATCCGATTCTTATGGACCAAATTCGGACTAAATCAGACCGATGGTTGTGAGATTATGGCCCGAAAACTTATGGAGATAAAGCTTGCCCTAGTGTCGGAAATATGCGACCGACAATCGCCCCAGTTCTTCCTCACACAATGTCTATGTGGCTAGAAAATGTGAACAGGATCCACAAAACAGTTTTTGAGTTCTCGCGTGAACAGGGAGGTTCAGCCGCAGCGATGTTCCCGCCGACTTTTCGGGGGGAAAGAAGTAAGACAAAATGTTTTGAGAATATCACACAGGTCTAGTTTGGCCTCCATCTTCTGCCTGGCGCAGAGATGTAAGTGTAAGATGCACAACCAGAACCTGAAGTTTAGCGCACACTTTTACTGCGTTCTCTAGAGCAGAAGCCTCGGATTGAACCTTCAGGGATTCTAGGGTTGAAGTTTCCTTTGAGGTGTTTAGACTCTGAGATGCATCCCACGTTTGGAGGACGGTGAAAAAAGGAACCGATGGATGGATGGAGCCAAGAGGTTCTGTCTATGAAGGAAGAAGAACCCACCTCTCTTTCCTGGCAGGATGACTGTGTCCAAAGACATGAGCAAATAGATGCCAGCGATGAACGGCTGCCTGAGGAGAGTCACAGGTAGGAAGGAGATAGAATTAGGTCACATCTATGACTTTTGGATATGTCCTACTACATCTACATATTAAGATGTTGTTGCTGCCACAGAGGAAACACAAGAGAGCTCGATCTCTTTCCGTCACTTCTCTACGTTTGTAAAGGCCGATGAAATTATGTGGCAACCCCTGATCCTCTGCCTGTAGAAGCCAGACTTGTTTACACAGCTGAGCTGGTGTTTCAGAACGCCCGCCCCCCACCCCCCACTGTTTGAATTAGTTTTATCCGTCCTTGAACCGGTTTGTGACGGTAACGACGAGTTGGAAGCAGGATGAAGACAGATTGAAAATAAAATAAAATATCAACTCTGTCTGCAGGTTCATTGGAAACAACTGTTAATTTTAACATTTCAGTAAGCCGACAGATAGATCATTTATTAACTTCTGACTGGGCATTCATCTCAACCCGATGAATAAATGATAATGGAACCGATCTTTGAGCTTCCATAACAGCTGGAGGGATTTTGATTTCTTTAAATATCATATATATATATATATTATTTTAAGATAAACCTGGCCTGAATGATCTAAATATAAAACCTAAATACAAAATAACCTTCAAATATCTCTACAACTATCAGGTGTATCTGCATCACCTGGGTGTCTGTGGACAGGTAAGGTAATGTCATTGTTTTACAGTGTCAGTAACATTCTACCTGTTACTATGTGTGAGTAATCTGTTACTATGTCTGAGTAATCTGTTACTGTGTGTGATTAATCTGTTACTGTGTGTGAGTAATCTGTTATAAATTAAATGTATTATTATTATTATTATTATTGTGTGTGAGTAATCTGTTACCATGTGTGAGTAATCTGTTACGGTGTGTGAGTAGTTTGTTACTACGTGTGAGTATTCTCTTACTGTGTGTGAGTAATCTGTTACTGTGTGTGAGTAATGTGTTACTGTGTGTGAGTAATGTGTTAGGATGTTTGAGTAATGTGTTACTGTGTGTGAGTAATCTGTTACGGTGTGTGAGTAGTTTGTTACGTGTGAGTATTCTCTTACTGTGTGTGAGTAATGTGTTACTGTGTGTGAGTAATGTGTTACTGTGTGTGAGTAATGTGTTACTGTGTGTGAGTAATCAGTTACTGTGTGTGAGTAATCTGTTACGGTGTGTGAGTAGTTTGTTACTACGTGTGAGTATTCTCTTACTGTGTGTGAGTAATCTGTTACTGTGTGTGAGTAATGTGTTACTGTGTGTGAGTAATGTGTTAGGATGTGTGAGTAATGTGTTACTGTGTGTGAGTAATCAGTTACTGTGTGTGAGTAATGTGTTACTATGTGTGAGTAATCTGTTACTGTGTGTGAGTAATGTGTTACTGTGTGTGAGTAATCAGTTACTGTGTGTGAGTAATCTGTTGCTATGTGTGAGTAATAGGAGGAATCTAAATTTGGACCATCTGGAGACACAATGGACCAAAAGTGTCCATTAAATCCCCCCTATGTCCACTAGAGGACATAGGGGGGATAAATCAGTGTTTTTATTCAAACCTAGAATTGTGCAGCGTAAAAACTATGCAGAGACCTGACCACACCTCCAGAATAACAAACGGGTCTCAGCCCCAGGTCCATCACCGGACCGACCCGCTTCCTCTCCGTCCCTCCAGCACCATTGTAAACCCAAGACTGTAAACAACACAGCTGAGCTGGGTTCTCTACAATACGCAGAAACACGGATCTTTATATAATACACAAAAAAAACAATACGGAATAATGAGGTTAGGCCCGCCCTCTTCATTAACAGACAAAGAAATATACAAATCAATGATTGAAGAAATTTAGATATACGGAAAGAAATATACGGAAAAATGTTTTAGTAATACGGAAATAAATAAATGAAAAAATACATGGATAAATAAGTGAATAAATGAAGGAATATTTAAAAAAAAAAATAAATATAAAATAATCTAATGAAACCCTTTTCAATGATAAGATGTTTGCGTTTATCTAATTCATCATTTATGTAATTATTTAATCATTATTTATTTTTTTATCCTCATGTCATCTTTGGTCCTCCATATTTCTCAGGGGTCACATATGTGTGACGACATGGAAGGAGTGGGGTTCTACGAGTGCGCTGGAGAGAATACGTACGGTGTGGTTGTCATCCTGATGGTGAGTCCAGAACAGTCTCTGTGATGGTCTGCAGGACAGAAGCACACAGTTACTGGTTCTGAATAGTAGACAGAACGCCGCTCAGTCGGGCCCACAGAAGAACTTAGCTCACCTCTGAAGGCAGTGATGTCTCCATAATGGATCTGCAGCACCAGGTGGGACATTCCCGAGTTCTTCCCGACCTTGAAGCCCACACCTGCGGAGACGGAACCGGGGTCAGAGGGCAAACACGGCGTCGGAGGGACAGACGTGGAGAACACGCGGCGGAGACGTACCTTTGGGTAGTTTGGTGGGCGGAGCGTTGCGGGCCCAGGCGTACATGATGGAGGCCTCGTCTTTGCACGTTCCCTGAGCGCTGCCGCAGTCCCTTAGAGGAGAAACGACGCCATCAGCACCCGAGCTCTGACCTCTGACCTGACAGCAGTTTAGTGGACCCAACACAAACGTCTTCACGCACGTCCGGGGAATGATCGTAAGGCTATAATGTGTCACCGGCCGGAACCGCCATCTTTCTACGCTCCAAACATTCACATCTACTGCTGGAGCGTCTTAAGGGTCAAAGGGATCTGATCATCGGCTCAGGTGGAACCGGCGCCGACACCTCAGGGACCGAGTGTGTGTTCGGTCATTCTGTCACGGAAAGTGTGTGTGTGTGGGCGTTACCAGAAGCTGCTGCTGGAGGAGGGGGAGTGGCAGCCGAACAGCATCAAGTGGTGGACCGTGTCCATGTTGGCTCGAGGGACGAAGTCCACTGTGGAGGAGAACCGCTGTGGTCAGGAGATCCACAACCTTCTACAAAGACCCACTGCTCCGTTTGAACGACGGGCCCTCAGATCAGACGTTAGTCGCGTGATGATTTCAGAGCGTCAGATGTAAACAGTATGAGGAAAACCGCCTCAGATGTAAACAGTACGAGGAAAACCGCCGCAGATGTAAACAGTACGAGGAAAACCGCCGCAGATGTAAACAGTACCAGGAAAAACGTTACAGATGTAAACAGTACAAGGGCAAAACCCCTCAGTTGTAAACAGTACGAGGAAAACCGCCGCAGATGTAAACAGTACGAGGAAAAACGTTACAGATGTAAACAGTACGAGGACAAAGCCCCTCAGATGTAAACAGTACGAGGAAAACCGCCTCAGATGTAAACAGTACGAGGAAAACCGCCTCAGATGTAAACAGTACGAGGAAAAGCGTATCAGATGTAAACAGTACGAGGAAAACCGTTGCAGATGTAAACAGTACGAGGACAAAACCCCTCAGATGTAAACAGTACGAGGAAAACCGCCTCAGATGTAAACAGTACGAGGAAAACCGCCGCAGATGTAAACAGTACGAGGAAAAACGTTACAGATGTAAACAGTACGAGGACAAAGCCCCTCAGATGTAAACAGTACGAGGAAAACCGCCTCAGATGTAAACAGTACGAGGAAAACCGCCTCAGATGTAAACAGTACGAGGAAAAGCGTATCAGATGTAAACAGTACGAGGAAAACCGTTGCAGATGTAAACAGTACGAGGACAAAACCCCTCAGATGTAAACAGTACGAGGAAAACCGCCTCAGATGTAAACAGTACGAGGAAAACCGCCGCAGATGTAAACAGTACGAGGAAAACCGCCGCAGATGTAAACAATACATGAAAAAAACCCTCAAATATAAACAGTACGAGGACAAAACCCCTCAGATGTAAACAGTACGAGGAAAACCGCCTCAGATGTAAATAGTACGAGGAAAATCGTCGCAGATGTAAACAGTACGAGGAAAACCGCCGCAGATGTAAACAATACATGAAAAAAAACCTCAAATATAAACAGTACGAGGACAAAACCCCTCAGATGTAAACAGTACGAGGAAAACCGCCTCAGATGTAAACAGTACGACGAGAAACGCCGCAGATGTAAACAGTACGAGGAAAAAAAACCTCAGATGTAAACAGCACGAGGAATACCTCCTCGGTTCCTGGCTGTTAAAACTTTGATGCACTGTAAAAAGAGAACTGTTGGAAGAACTCAAAAAATGAGTTCAACTATTAACACTCTAAATAAATGAAGTATTAACAACCAAAATCAATTAGAATGAATACGATAATAAACTCAAAACTACTTACTTTAAATTATTTTACCAGCATAAGTAATTATTTTAAGTTAATCATCAAGTCTCTTATTTTTTACAGTGAATTATTCGACTCGAAATACATAAAAATGTAACATTCCAGTTATGGAATTTCTTCAAATCGCTTTCAAAAACTTTCCCCCTCCTTCAGAGAAACCTAAAATATAAAAACAGTGTATAAATATCTGTTTTGTTTTAGTATTACACACTGTAAAAGGAGAACTGTTGGTTGACTTTGAATAAATCATTTCCCCCTGGTGACACAAAAATGTAACTATTACTATTATTTAATTAACTTTAAAAAAAATTAAAAGTTACTATTTGAAGTTGTTTTTCTTGAAGTTTTTTTTTTACAGTGCAGGATTCGACCCTAAAAGCATGCGGCGTCTCTGAACCGGGACGGGCTTTGGATCCAGCGCCGGGTCAAAGAACTGCAGGTTACGACACGTCTGCGTTTCACCGCTGGATAAAAGCTTTATTTGCTTTGCTGAGTTTTTGTAGCCAGGTAAAAATAACTGAGAGAAAGTACTCACCGATGTACGCGTCCCGGCCCGTGGGCACAGGAAGTGTTGTGCACAGGTAGTTGTCCGACTGAAACATGAAGAATATATAAATATGCGTTATACGTGAGAGCGGTAAATACTGCGTTATACTGTAAATACTGCATTATACTGTAAATACTGCATTATACTGTAAATACTGCATTATACTGTAAATACTGCGTTATACTATAAATACTGCATTATGCTATAAATACTGCGTTATACTATAAATACTGCGTTATACTGTAAATACTGCGTTTTCTTCGTGGTCCACTCTCTGTTTTTCTTCTGTCTTCATTTATTGTTTCCATCCCTTTTGAATAATAATTTTATTCAGTATTTCATTTGTTAGTTTAATCTGTTTAACGTCGTCTCTGAATTTATGTTTTAACTCGTATCTTTTGTGGTTTTTCCTCTGATCGTTTCATAAAACATTCCTGTTCCCTTTAGGTCCCCTGCATTAATAACAATAACCTCCTTATAATAATAATAATAATAATAATAATAACAAATAACAATAATAATAGAGAATAATTAAAAAAAGAGAATAAGGATAATTATTACATAATAATATCACCCAAAAAAAAGAATACTAGTAATGATAATAGTAATAACAATAACAATAATAATGATAGTAATTACAATAATTACAATAATAAGATTGGGGGTAAGTTCTGCTCTATGAAATAGTGGATTCCTCAATAAAACATGAAATGTTGGGGTCTGCTAACGTGAGCATGCATAAGCTGCTAGCTAGAAGCCGCTAGCATGATCAAAACATCTCGCCGCACTCGATATAAGACACGATCAGTCAACAGACCACATCTCAGGGAGATATAGAGACTTGTTTTTTTAAAGAATGCATCTTGAATATCGTGTTGATTCAGACCATCTTGAAAATACGTCAGACGCGTATTTTCCAGTTTCCTTAAATAAACAAGTTTTTATCTTAAAATACTTAAGTATCACTTTCCTGATCTTACTTCAAGCACATGACGGTCGTAACCGTGAACACGGGGAGTTGAGGACGACACGTATGGCAGGGAAAAAAAAGGCATTCTAATACTAGTAACTCAAAGTTCTCACCGAAGGGGGAGGAGCTTCAGGTTTGGCCTCTTTTTGACTTTGATCAGGATTACGGACAAAAACTAATGGACGGATTAGCGTGGCGTTTTACTCAGAGGTAGATTTAGACATATCCTAGAGATGATTACATCTCGGTGACGTTACGTGTTTGTTAACATCAAACAATTTAGTGGAAAGCCGTTGACATCGCAATTGTAACCGATCCATTATTGTTGCCTTCGCTCCTTTGATGTTTTTTGTTTGAAGAGTTAATTTTGTAAAAGCAGATATAAACGTTCACATAACAGTTTTTTTTTCTTTTGTTTACTCCAGGTGATGTCAATCAAACTCAAGTCGGTTGTTTTTGACCATGTAGAGATTATATAAACAAAAGGGAGGTTACCTTAAAAAACTAAATATATATATATATATATATTATTTTTTTTTTTAACAACAAAAAAGAACAATTTTTTTTGTCTCACCACAGAATTGGTCCTTATAAAAGATTTAGATGATTTATTTATTATAAAAAAAAAACTTCATCAGTTCTTCATCAGCTTAGTTTGTCCTCATCTTTAAAGATGTTTTTGTTTTTTTTAACCAGTCTTTATGTCGCGTCTTCATAAAGTCGTGTTGAGTCGAACTATAACACATATAAAACAGTTTTACGCCCACTGTGGTGGTGATGATGATGATGATGATCTTGCACAGCCGGCTTCATCTGGACCGGCTGAACATTTGAGATTATTTTATCTCAACATTTTATCTCAACATTTGAAAGTTGAGGTTCTGTTTCCTCTCCTGTGCGTTCTTCTGGCTGTTTGTCGTCAAGATAACGGAAGAACTACAGATATTCATGAAATTTGACCCAGAGGAAAGTTTCGGCACATCTTAGAGGCGGGGGCTCAGTGGGCTGAGCAGAGACGCTGAAGTGTAAGGCGCAGGACACAAGACGAAAAGTCTTTATTGCCAAACACAATCATATGGAGAGATGCTCAGAGAGTTTGTTGGAGTTGTCAGTAGATTTAGAGGCTGGCAGTAACTCAGACATTAACGGTTGAATCTGTGGGAAGTTTTAAAATCTATATATGTAATAAAAGAAAGCTTAAGATATATTTCTCTCGTGTTATTTCTTATTTATTTATTTCCCTCGGATCCAAACATCGCTATCGGTAACCGTTCAAAACTCTTAGCTGTTCAAAAGCAGTGAAATATTTCTAGGTATAAGAAGAAGATTGACCCTTTTAATAATTCACCGGTTAACGGTTTCACCCTGAATGAGGAGCTCTGGAAGTCTTCGGATCTACGGATGCGGTTCCGACTCACCTTTGTCGGGATGACGCCTGGCATGGAGATGTCCATGGAGAAGTTGTGGCTGTTGCTGGAGGTCTGCTGCTGCCTGGTTCTGGACGGACAACCACTGGGATCGGACAAGACATTGTCCCAAGATCTTAGAGAAGAACAAACACTTTGTGTCAGTAGAGGTTCGGATTCAACATTACGAACCCCCCCCCCCCCCCCCCAATTCCCCTGATTGAACTTCTCAATTAAATGTGAGGTTATGTCAGAAAAACAGCGTCTTTCATAAAAATAAAAAGCTGAATTACGGCGTAAAATATGAATTATTAGATAGATTAGATATTATTCATAATGCATCATAATTATTAATTATTTGTATCTATTTTATTTATAATCTATTTTTTTTATTATTTATTTTATTTATAACGTATTATTATTATTTCATTTATTTTAATTGAATTTATGATTGATTTGATACATTTTGTTATTTATATATTTATTTTTATCTATTTTATTTATAATACATTTTTTTAAATACTTATTTAATTTATAACGTATTATTATTATTTCATTTATTATAGTTTATTTTAATTTAATTTATAATTCATTTC
This sequence comes from Lophius americanus, assembly GCA_037951165.1. Lineage (NCBI taxonomy): Eukaryota > Metazoa > Chordata > Actinopteri > Lophiiformes > Lophiidae > Lophius > Lophius americanus. The sequence continues at coordinate 52,716 of JBBDHG010000398.1, forward strand.
TTACATTTTAAATTTTTTTATTTATAATTTTTATTTTTTTTATTATTTATTTCATTTATAACATATTATTATTATTTCATTTATTATCATTTATTTATTTTTTTTATTTAATTTATAATTGATTTAATACATTTTTTATGATTTATTTTTATGCATGTTTTTATTTTTATTTTTTAAATGTATTATTTACCTCTCCTCATTAATAGAGGAAAGGTTTTTCCTCCTTACCTCTGGAATCGGTGCTCTGGGTTCTGTGAGTCCAGGCCGCCGCTGTGACGGACGACTGTTAGCAGCAGCAGGCAGAAGACGGAGACGCTCATCGTGTCGGAGTTCATCTCAGCGTTTCTCTGCAGAGGTCAAACACGGAGGTCAAGGGTCGCCTCGTAGGAGAGAGGAGACGGTTGGAAGTGTGGAGGAGAGGCTGTGTCACACCTGTTTTTCTATCTCGGCTGGGAGGAGGAGCTTACTCCTCCTGCATGTCTCACAGACTCAGTCCTCTGTGTGGGACGGACGGCTCGGAGCGACAATCTGAAAAACATGCGTGAGTTCAGAGTCCGATGTCCTTTGGTGTCACCTTTTATGTCCTTCCATGCGTAAAGGCCGACAAGTACAGATCATTAAATGAGACGAGGAGATCAACCACCACCATCGCAGTAACAGAACACCGTCTGGTTATGCCTTATACAGCGATCAGCCATAACATTATAACCACCAACAAGGGGCATTAAAAATAACGGGGATTATCTCGTCGTCATGGCAACTGTCAGTGGGAGGGATTTAACATTTACAAGGACCAGATGGGGACAGGTAGAGGAGTGGGTCAGAACATCTACAGAACTGCAGGTCCTGTTGGGTGTTCCTGGTCTGCAGTGGTTAGAATCTACCAAAGTGGTCCAAGGAAGGTGCAACTATTGGGGTGAGCTCCTAAACTGGAGAAGAAGGACATAGAAGGTCAGAAGGAGCGGATGGAGAAGGACATAGAAGGTCAGAAGGAGTGGATGGAGAAGAACATAGAAGGTCAGAAGGAGTGGATGGAGAAGGACATAGAAGGCCAGAAGGAGCGGATGGAGAAGAACATAGAAGATCAGAAGGAGTGGATGGAGAAGAACATAGAAGGTCAGAAGGAGCGGATGGAGAAGGACATAGAAGGCCAGAAGGAGTGGATGGAGAAGGACATAGAAGGCCAGAAGGAGTGGATGGAGAAGGACATAGAAGGCCAGAAGGAGTGGATGGAGAAGAACATAGAAGGCCAGAAGGAGTGGATGAAGAAGAACATAGAAGGTCAGAAGGAGTGGATGGAGAAGGACATAGAAGGACAGAAGGAGTGGATGGAGAAGGACATAGAAGGTCAGAAGGAGCGGATGAAGAAGGACATAGAAGGTCAGAAGGAGCGGATGGAGAAGGACATAGAAGGCCAGAAGGAGCGGATGGAGAAGGACATAGAAGGACAGAAGGAGTGGATGAAGAAGAACATAGAAGGTCAGAAGGAGTGGATGGAGAAGGACATAGAAGGACAGAAGGAGTGGATGGAGAAGGACATAGAAGGTCAGAAGGAGCGGATGAAGAAGGACATAGAAGGTCAGAAGGAGCGGATGGAGAAGGACATAGAAGGCCAGAAGGAGTGGATGGAGAAGGACATAGAAGGTCAGAAGGAGTGGATGGAGAAGCGAGTATGGTCAGGATGGAGTTGGTGGAGGAGAGTTTGATGAGTTATGTGACAGAGGAGGAGCAGCAGGAGAGAAAGGAAAGGTTTCCAAGATAATAATAATAATACATATAATTTATAACAGACTTTTACATTTGGATCAAATGTAAAAGTGCTAGAAGGAAAAAGGAGATAAAAGCGTCAATAAAAAATAAAATAATAACTATATAAAAGCCTGACCAAAAAGCAGCAATGTTAATTAAAGTTATAGGTTCTGCTAAAAAGGAAAGTTTTAAGTCCTTTTTTAAATGTGTCAGTCGTCTGTGGAGCCCTGAGATGGTCAGGGAGGGCATTCCACAGACGAGGGGCAGCAGAACAGAAGGCCCGATCTCCCATGGTGCTGAGCTCAGTCCGGGGAAGGAGGAGGCGGTATGAGTGGGTAGAACGGAGGGATCGTGTTGAGGTCAGTGGGGGGAGTAATTCTTTAGGTAGGGGGGGGGCAATAATATGGATGACCTGTGCAAGAACGGAGTTGGTGGTGAAGATGTTCAGATGTTCTCTGGGAGTGAGGAGGAAGGACAGGATGAGAAAGGAGACATCAGAGGGACAGTCCAGGTTAGACACCTGGAGACAAAGTCAGAGAGGACAGAGTGAGATGTTCTGACCCGTAAAGAAGAGGAGGGATAGTGGATCTGCTGGTAGAAGGATGCTGGAGATGGAGCTGCCAGACAGCAGAAGAAGTGGAGTAAAGAGGAGGTTTCTGAATGTGGTTAGAGAGGACATGCAGTTGGTTGGCGTGATGAAGGATGAGGCGATGTTTGTGAACTCAGTGGTTCAAGCCAAAAGAACATTATTTTGCATAATCGTCGGCATTAACGCAATTAACGTAATGAATCCAGCTGGATGAAAGAGAAACCTCTTATTCTCACTATTTGCACATTATTTCCTTTCCTTTGATGCTGGACCGCCACACGGAAACGATTCCTCCGCCTCCAACTGTTTTATCTCTTCAGGACGTCAAACATTCTGCCGTTTGGATATATTTACACGACTATCCAGGATCGTTTAGTCACAGAAGCAAACGCCACAACTCTGTGGACCCGTTTGGGCTTTGGTCCTGCTCACCCTGAAGTAGAACCTAGAACTTGTTCTTTTATGGACCTTGAAATAACTTCTGCTGCGATTTAGCGTGACATAAAAAATAAATGACATAGATAAAGCGACGCCCTCTGGAGTTCGCAGGACTCCGTCAAAACATTCAACTTCCCTGCGGCAGCATCGAAGATCTTCTACGCGGCAGAGGAGGCACTGAGAAGGAGAGGGGAAGACTCAGCAGACGGAACCACAGAACTCACCGGGCCCGACAAAATAACTCAACTCTGCAGCAATTTATATCATCCTCTTCCCTCCCTGTGTCTCAGAAATCAATCCAGTCTAGAAGAAAAAACTACAGAGGCTTTGAGATCACGCGATCAAGTCTTCAGACAGAACCCAGAACCCGACATCCATGCAGCGTCACCGGGGCGACAAGAATGTAAACGCTGGGTTGTCGTTTAGGTCTCCGTCAAGGAAGGGAAGAGGACGCAACAATGGAGCCAGTAGTACAAAACAAATGTTTCATCAGCACGGGGGAAATTCTGTAACGTCGGACTTATCTGGCCGTGATCTCTACACCCAAAACACACCTTTGAAAAATGACTCATGGAAATATAATCTCCCGCCTTCACTCCCGCTCAGGTTATGTGCCGTGTCACCGACTAGAGCGAGTTGGACTTTAAACCAGATTGTCAGGAGTTCTTCCAGTGGAGCTGAAACGGCTCCGCTCCCAGGAACCATCCATTATAACCCGACTAATGAACGATGGCCCCCCCAGGCTGTTTACACTCCTCCCACCCCTTACCAAAGTCAAACTGGTCTTAAGTCAAACAGGATCCCAGGATGTGCGGCCTGTGGATTGTCAGGTAAAAGAACTTTTGCATATTCTGGATCCTGCTGGGCAAATGCGGATGCAAGCATCATCCCTTAAAAAGTTTCATCCACAGTCTCAAAAGATAAACTTCGAGTTTACCCGATCTGGGAGCAACTAAGCATCCGAGGAGGAAATCTGCTCCACTAGAACGGGCCTGGAAGTAGCGTCTCTGTTCAGCCCACTGAGCTCCCGGATTTGGATGGTTTGGAGACGTGACGAGGAGGGATAGCGAACCTAGGTTCTAACTACTATGAACCCTCCTTCCTCCTTGTCCTTCCTTAGACCCCTTAGCTAGTTAAGGGGTCTAAGGAAGGTCAGCTGACGGACCAGAGACAGGATCATGGGCGTCCAAAGGTCTGGAGTGTGACCAAGGCTAGACTACGTTCTGCCAGTTCTGATGTTGGTGACCACATCAACACCAGAACTAGACCGCAGGGCAAACTGGCAATCAGAGAAGGAGGAGGTCTGGTGGGATGACTCAGGTTTTCTTCTGCATCACGTAGACGGCCAGGTACATGCGTGTCACTTAACAGATGCATTATGGGAAGAAGACAAGCCGGGGGGGGGGGTGGCTTTGATGTTTGGACAATAGTCCCAACCTTTGGTCCAAGCATTCATGTGGATGCTAACTTCACACGTAGCATCAACCAACACATTGATGCGGACCGCCCCCATCCCCCCAACCTTCATGGAAACGCTATTCAATAATGGCGGCGGCCAGAACGTTCCGGTACCAGCTGCCACAGCACACCATCAGAGGTCGGCAGGAGTCCAGGCCCCAGCAGAACCAGAACTGTTCTCGGTCTTAATATCATGCAGGTGATTATAATGTTATGGTTGATCGAGAAGGAGAGAGACACTCATGTTGGTGAGTCATCCTCTGGGCTCAGACTAATGGCAGGCAGAGAGGAGGGGTGTGAAAGGGCTGTGATGACGTCACGGGCCGCTGAGGAGACGGGAAACTATGGAAACGAGGCTCGTCCCACTCATCCAGCACCGCACGTACTCCAGTGGAATTACACAACACCGGGGTTCCGACTGAACGTGTCTGCTCAATCAAAGCTACTGCTACACACACAAAAACACACCTTTAAAACCGCCATGTCTGAAGAGCTCGTGTAATTAACACTAATCAGAGAATATAAAAGCAGAGCTGTGACGTCAGCTCGTCCACGGATGCGTTAGTCAAATAAGACGTCAGCGCCGGTTATAGTGGAATTAAAGGCGTTAATGTTTAACGTTTATAGATTTCCGTGAGGATGAGCAGACTGGACCTCAAAGGAAGCGGAGATGGGGCCATATTTAACGGGTTACGGTAAGGGGCCTGTGTAAACACGCCACACCCTTCACCTTTCTCCGCGCGGGCACCGGAGCAGCTGCATTCTCAGCCCGTTAACCGGAGAGGCTAAAGCGTCACGGCGCTGGCTGTGAGTGACAGGTTAAAGCCAGGATATGATCTGAGATCAGTGTAACTAACCTGTCCAGAGTAACGTTAGCTCAATCCACCGCTCAACGGAACCCACGCATTGACATCTACCGTAGATAAATCAGACCGTACCTGTTTACGGTAGCCTCTTCGTTCTTCGGTCTCCGGTGGTGATGGAGGAGACGCTGGTAGAAACCAGTAACAACAACCTCTTCTTCTTCTACTGCTCCTTTAAGGTAGCATCCAGGAGCCTCGCTTTCACTTCTTCTTCTTCTACTACTGATTTATTATAACTATCCAGGAAGCATCACCGCCGCCTACTGCTCCGGAGTGTCAACGCTAGGACTAGAACTACTAGATAGATAGATAGATAGATAGATAGATAGATAGATAGATAGATAGATAGATAGATAGATAGATAGATAGATAGATAGATAGATAGATAGAAAGAAAACATATTGATTATTATTATTAATATTGATTATTTATGCTTTGAATATGATTTGTGCTTTTCGAAATTCTATCATATCGATCATATCTTTATGATAGTTTGTTTCTGTTGAGCCATATATTCAAATTATTCTTTTCTACAGTGATCTCCTCCAGTAATTGTTTTAAATCATCACCAGAACAAAAGATATTTGATTCGTCTGCAAACAAAACCCACTTAAATACCTCCCATACCCTCCATATATCATTAATATAAATGATGGATAGTTTAGGGCCCGACACTGACCCCTGGGGGACTCCACATCAAATGTCCAAACATGACGAGAAACAATCTCCCAGTTTCACAAACAGCTGCCTGTTTGATAAATAACTTTTCAACCAGTTTAAAATAACACCCTGATCCGTAACGTTCCAGTTTTAACAGTTTATTATCGTGGTTCATTGTTTCAAACGCTTTTTTACCATTAAAGTATAACCAATAAAACTGTATTATTATTATTATTATTATTATTATCGTCATTACATTAACGTCCAGTAGGGGGCGGTAATGCGCCACAAAGCTGACAACCGCCACTAAGAGGAAGAGGAGGAAGAAGACGGAATTGTTTTCAACATCCAGTTGATCTGATGTTGGTGAAAATTATGCTACAACATATTCAATATAAGTTATAGTTTTATCGAGTCTGCAGAATCTTAACACCACTGAAGTTATGACGTAACAGGTATGTTAGCAAATGACGAAATTATCTTGACTGAGCCTACGTCATCTTTTTCTGTGTTGTTATTTTTTCATCGGCTAAACTTTCCCCTAATGAGACATTTAATGTGTCAGTGCAGTGATAACCGGTCATAAAACTAAAGAATGGTTTTATTAACATCCATCAGGCGATGTAGACTAATAAAATCCCTCCTATTCACTCAGGAGCCGATCATTCAGCCCGGTATCAAGCTAACTATGTAGCTACTACGTCATCAGGTCGTATTCTCGCTGATACAAGCTCACGAAAACTATCTGTCTGACACATGAGCTCGTGGATCTCTGTGTGAACTTTAGGCAGTAGAACACATCTTGGTTCTGACAAAGTCCAAAACCCCCCCAAAAAAAGCACCGTTAGCTGAAACCGCTTATGACGGCGGCCGTTTGGGTTTTTCGGTATGCGCGTTTATTTTCGCAATTACGGTAGGGGTGCTGAAAGTAGCCACAAAGCACAAACACTGACTTTTTTACTTGTTACTTTTTTAAACGACTTCACTTATGATTATTTTTAGTCTATTATTTATCTTATGTACTCCTGAAAGCAGATACACAAATCATACGTCAAAATGTGCAGCTTGATCAGGAATGGTGTGATAATCGTTTTTAGCTGTATAAAATGTCTTTTGCAAAAAACTGCAAAGAAAAAAAAAATCTGATTAAAAAAAGGGAAATGGAATGAGAAAAGTGTAATGAGCTCAATCTGTAGCCGTGGCAACGTGGGAAACCGCTATGCTAAGATGCAATACCACTATCACTAACGTTTCTTCCTGTTCTTCAGACAGGAAGTAGATATCGCTGAATTGTTCATGACTCATCGGCCCCAAACTTCCCGTTTTTCTACTACTACTATTATAGTTCAATACTACTACAGTTACTAACGTTACTACTATACCTACTACATGCCTTAAGGATTTATACAGTGGACTGGTCCAGGTTCACACATTGAAACAGTCCAGGTTCACGCGGAGAACTTTTTTCTTCATCTTTTATAGTGGATGTTCCTGAAGCGTCTGCTTCGGGACACTGCTGCCTTTGTTGTATGTTTTTTATAGTCCAGGTTAGAAAAACTGTAAATTATGCCTAAGTGACGTATAAAAATTCCATTTGAAGTCCAATAAACTTAATCTAACAATATGAATTATTCCTATTTCTATAAATAATAACAATCTTTCCTTCCTTTGTCACACGTTACACAGTACATACGCAAAACGTCGTAAAATTGAAATATTCATGGTAAAAACCGCAAATGCACCGGCACCACCTTATCTGCTCATAAATATTTGAACAGGAAGTAGTTCATGGACCCTGTTGGTTTGAGCTCACTCGGAATTTAGCGGTAGCATCGCTAATGCTATCTCTGGCCGGTGGCGCCTGAGGTGAATCCTCATTCTCGTAGTATTTTATTTTCCTTGGGGGAGTCTTTTAGCCCCCTGTAACGATGCTAACGCCTCAAGCTCACTGGTTCTCCCCCTTGTTCAGGTGCAGAGGGCCATGGGCGGGAGCAGCAGCAGAACCATTTCCCCCGGCGTTCCGGCGTTTATGCTCTGCCTCGCTGCTTTGCTCCTCAGCAATGTCTTCATCTACCTCTATCTGGACTCCATGTATCACCCTGACCAGCAGCCGGTGTCGTCCCACATCGGCTGCCCCCCCCGACACTTTAAGATGGTGAACATGAGGAACTGCACGCCGTGGCTCCAGTGTCCACAAATCCACGCCGAGGTCCGGAAGCTGAAGCTGATCGGCCAGGGAGCCGTGAAAAAGGTGGGGGGGAGGGATTCAGAACACGTTGGTATGTGTGTTGGCGTGTCTTCATCATCTTCATCCGTCTCCTCTTCAGGTCTATCTGGCGGAGTGGAGGGGTCAGAAGGTGGCTCAGTCCAAACTGTCCTCTGCGGACTACCTGGAGGATTTCCTGCACGGGGTTTCCATGTTGGAGGTGCTGCAGGGGCCCAGGGTGGTGCAGTTGGTGGGCTTCTGCCTTGAGGACCGCACCCTGGTCACGGAGCACCACCCGCTGGGTTCACTTCTCAACCTACACGGGGTTCTAGAACGGGAGCCGCACCTGAAGCACAACACCTGGCAGATCCGGCTGAGGCTAGCTAGGGAATACGTCGCCGTCCTCCACTTCCTCCACGACAGTCCGGCGGGACGCCGCGTCATGTGTGACTCCAACAGCCTGGAGAAAACCCTCTCCCAGTTCCTGCTGACCAACGACTTCCACCTGGTGGTGAACGACGTGGACGCGCTCCCCCAGGTGGACCCCTCCAGAGGCGTGCTGGTGAAATGTGGCCGCCGGGAGCTGACGGGGGCCTTCGTGGCCCCGGAGCAGCTGTGGCCCCTCCGACACAACGGGGAGCCGTTTTCGGACCACCTCATGCCGGCCTACGATGAGAGGACCGATATTTGGAAAATCCCCGACGTGACCCGTTTCCTGATCGGACAGGTACCTGGAGGGGATTTGGTCCACTTCCACCTGTTTCAGATCCACGAGGAGTGTAAGAGGGAAGACCCCAAGCTCCGCCCCTCAGCTCTGGACGTTCTGAAGGTGTACAGATCAGTCTACAACAGCATGGTGCGGGACAGTTCTGGGGTCCGAGACATGCTGTGACTCGCCACCAACACTCATTATCATAATAATCATTATAATAATCAAAATGGAAAGAGTCCTAATGAGAAATATATTTTAGGTGCTCTTGTTTTGATGGATTGCAGTGGAAGAAGGCTGGTGGGCATTGTGTTTGTGTTCTGACGGGTTGAAATGAACGTACCCCCGTCCTTCAACCAACGGTATGACATTTCAAAGTGAAAATAAAACCTTCTGAGCCTCCTTCGGTCTGTTATATGTTCTATGTTGGTTCTGTTCAGGGACTTCAGGGCTCGTGGTTGGTTCTGAGCCCCTGCTAGCTTAAGCCGCTCTGCTAACGTTAGCTTCTCAACGGTCCCTGTAGAATCAAGAGTGGCTCTGCTGGAACGGAAGGTGCCTTGAGATCATCTTCCTTCTGATTCGGCGCCGTTCAAATGAAATGGACTTGATTGGTGGTTCTTGTAGTCTTGATGGCGATGACTGACCTTTATTAAAACCTTAATGGACCCCCCACTGATGTTGTTGCTGGTTCTGATCTCTGGATCACAACACAGACCCGACCAGATGAGAAGGATGACCCGGTTGGAGTGTTCCCACAACCTACTCTATTACTGTTCTTCAGAACTTTTCTCCAGCGAAGCATCAATGTTTTAACTTCAAGCAGCTTTTAAAGAAACAACACAAGCCAAACGGGATTCTGGACCTCCGGACCTCCGCCTGGTTTCTCCTTTCTTCTAACGATCTTTGTGTCCAAGACAAAACAGAAGGTTCTGGTCTTCAGAGAAAAACTAATATTAAACACAACAACAAGATACACATTTTTGTTTTACGGGACCAAAAAGGTTCTTTACCAACAACTGGGTCTGTGTGAAAGAGGCTCCGCCCCCTTAGAGACTTTAATCCTAAACACGACATGAAGAACTGGTTCCAGCTGGACTGGACCGCCCAGACCTGATCACTATCAGCCCTGTTCAACCAAACCATCACGGCAGTAGAACATCTTCAGGAGAAGGAACTTGGGTTCTGGGTCTCAAAATCAACAGAAATTCCTGAAGGTCATTGAAGTCCACTTGTCTGGGAAGGGTTCTAAAGCCGTTTCTAAGGTTCTGGGACTCCAGGGATCCACAGCGAGACACCATCTACACACGGAGAAAACCAATAGTGAACCTTCACAGAAGTGGACCACCTTCCAGAATTCCTCCAGGAGCTTCGGTGAAAGTCTATTCAGGAAGTCAGAAGATCCAAAGACCTGCAGGCGTGTCTCACCTCAGCAGAGGTCAGAGGTCATGGCTCCACTCTTCCATAGACACTGGGCTAAAGCAGCATATAGGAAGAGTGTTGAGGAGAAAGACACTGCTGACCCAGAAGAACATGAAGGCTGGTCTGAATTTACCCACAATACACCTTGATGACCCTCAGAGCTTCTGGGAGAATCTTCTCAGGACTGATGAGAGGAAAGTTGACCCGTTTGAAGACGGGCGTCCCGTTCCACCTGGTGGAAACCAAACACCTACGGTCCAACATGGAGGTGGACGTGGAACGTTGAGGTGATGATCTGTTGCTTCAGGACCAGAACGACTCTTCATCATGGAGGGAAAACACGGATTCTACTGGAGGAGAATGTCGGGTCGGGCTGCAGAGAAGAGGTTCTGCAGAGGAGGTCGGGTCAGAACCTCGCCCGATCTCCAGTTATGGACTTTCCATAAAACCAATTTAACATTCTTATAATTTACATTCTTGAAGCTGAAAACGGCAGACAGGAGGAGATACTGAAGAAGAAAACCACAGCGCTGAAGGTTTTATGGTGTATTTACATCATTTAAAGACACTCCTAGACCTAAAAGCAATGCATTGTGGGATATGGTCAGCATACAAGTGACAAAATATACAAGTACTTCTCTATTTAGGACTACCACCCTGGTGGAGCTACGTGTATATTTGACATCTCTCAAGTCACGTTTGTTCAAATATAAATACATAAATAAGAGTAATAAACGCCCGCGTTAAGCAATCGTCACCGAATAAATTAGAAATCAACTTTAAATGAGGCCACGCCTCCTTACATCATTCACGTCAGGGGAAAGGCGTGAGGGGGCGGCGGTTAACGCGGGACGAGGGTAGGAACCTTTTTAAAACCACACGGTGAGTGAAGAAGCCAACGCAGCCGGAAACCAGGCGGATGGTCGCAGAGATGGGAAGACCAAAACAATACAACCCCCCCACCCCCCCGGGGACGTCTTCACCAGAGGACACAATCTTACATTCAGTCCTTCCTCGTAGATATTTGAAGACGCACCCACAGACATCGTCACGGTGACGGAGGACACAAACAACCGGGAACGTCTTTCCCCCCCCCCCCTCCTGTACTTTGTGTGTGGAACTCAAACGGTCTCCTTGTAAATCTATTGCTAAGCATACACATTTTAATTAGTTATTATTAGTAATAATTAGTAACACCTAACAGCCAGACTGTACGGATTTTCACTTTTATCGAGCAGCAGGATTCTGGGTCGGGGGGAAAAGTAGAACCAGAGCGGTCGTCTTCACCCCCAGTGAATGCAGGTTCAACATCAGTGCAGGCGTTCAAAAAGACATCCCATAATCCACCGCGGAAGCCCAGGGTCCATCGACAGCATGCATGTCGGACGTACAAATGTGATCTCAAACCGCGTCGGCGCTCACTTCCAGCTGCACGACGCTCAAAGCAGCCAGCGGGTCGTTTTTTGGGTTGTTTTTAACTGGAAGGTTAAGACGGTGGTTATATGGCCCAGAATGCATTGCTGCACTTCCTTGAAGCGTTCCCAAACTGAAAGGCACCGTTGATTTTTTTTTTCTTTTTTCTCTTTCCCGCACTGAGCCGTCGCTGCGTCCTACTTTATGGCACTTCACCTACAAGTACACCTCGTTATAAAACTCTTTATTACATCAGTAAAATAAAAGTTGAATGTTTTTCATTTACACAGCAAATCATTTATAGAAAATAAAGGTTTAATAGTGGCTATTCCTTTTTTTTCCCTCCCCCCCCCCGTCTCCCTCTACATGACAGCGGCTTTTCTTTGAGCTACACAGTGACTGGATCCAGTATGGGGGATCCCGTGGGTGCTGGGTGAGTCCGGCTGTACATCGCCCTCAGCAGCAGGGCCGTCATGCTCTCTGCGGTGGCCAGGGGCGGGCGTTCCCCCAGGGCCCCCTCGGTTTCCCTCCTGAGCACGGCGTCGCTGCTGGGCTCCGCATAGTGAGAGACATTGCCGTTGGCGAGTCCGGCCCCCTGGGCGAGGGTCTCGGGTGATGCCGAGGCGGATGTGGCGTCACGCTCACCTGTCGTCTGGAAGTTCCCGCCCCCCGCAGCGAGGAGCGGGCTGGCCGGTAAGCTGTGAGCCACGTGGCCGTGGTTGTAGTGGGCGGAGGTCCTCTTCTGGTCACCGCGACTGGAGGACTTTTGTGTGTTTGACAACAGCAGGGGGCGCTCCTCCTCCCCAGAGGGACTCAAAGCCACCGAGGGGACAGAGATGGCCAGGCTGGACAGGGGGGCCGACATCTCTGATGGGGGCGACCCCGGAGTTTCTAGAGAGGTCCGGGACGCAGCCGATACAAGCCTTCAGAATCAAAAACAAAACAGAAACAAGTTTAGCTGAAAAATAATCATTTGCATTTTTTTCCGGATTGCAGCAGAACCAAGAAGTAGAACCGAAGGGTCCGGTCCGGTGGTACACTGTAAAAAAAACAAACTGTTCCCTGGTAACACACAATCATAGGAAGTAGAATCAAGTCTAAAATACTTCATTTAATTATGTTTTACAAGTGGAAGTAATTTTCCCACATTCACCAACAATTCTCTTTTTACAGTGCGTAAAATGTGTCTTAGAAGATTAGTGGACCAAAGATAAACCAATATTTATTTACTGATACAGTCAATGTTTTTAAAAGTTCTAACTGGACAAAAACATTTTATTTATGCGTTTGGAGTCTAATTATACACTGTAAAAAGAGAATTTGAGATGGACTTCAAGAAATTAAATCAACTTGTAACACTAAGTTGAACATTTTTGAGTTTAATTCGTTAATTGAAGTTGTAAATACTTAATTGACTCAATTTTTTCTAGTTAAAGAACTTTTTTTAAGTTCATTAACAATTTTATATTTTTTTTTACAGTGAATGCGTTTTGGGTTGAATCATGCAGTGTAAGAAGAGAATAGTTGAACTCAAATTAAGTATTATAAACTTCAATTCTAGACTCCGAGATATTTAATTTAATTGTGTGTTGAAGTAATAATTTCAGCTCATCAAAGGTTTTTTTTAAAAAAAAAACACATTTTACCTTAAAATTTAGATTTAAAACATGTTTGTTTGTTTTTTACAGAACAAATATTATTCCAGAAATGTGGAAATATAGAATATATTATTATATTATAATGCACTGTAAAAACAGAAACCTACAAATGTGCCTAATTCTGTAATTTAAGTTAAAATACTTCATTTACCAGTAAAGGTAATTTTTTAGAGTTCTTCAAGGATTTTCTTTTTACAGTGTGGGTCAGTATGAAATACAAACATCAATCATATCTGGTTACCCGTCAGTGGGGGGGTATGTTATCTGGTTACCATGGTTACCTGTCAGTGGGGGGGTATGTTATCTGGTTACCATGGTAACATGTCAGTGGGGGGGTATGTTATCTGGTTACCTGTCAGTGGGGGGTATGTTATCTGGTTACGATGGTTACCTATCAGTGGGGGGGTATGTTATCTGGTTACCGTGGTTACCTGTCAGTGGGGGGTATATTATCTGGTTACCACGGTTACCTGTCAGTGAGGGGGGGGTATAATATCTGGTTACCATTGTTACCTGTCAGTGGGGGGGTATGTTATCTGGTTACCATGGTAACATGTCAGTGGGGGGGTATGTTATCTGGTTACCATGTTAACCTGTCATTGAGGGATATATTATTTGGTTACCTTTCGGTCGGGGATATATTATTTGTTTGCCAAGGTTCTTCAAGGATTTTCTTTTTACAGTGTGGGTCAGTATGAAATACAAACATCAATCATATCTGGTTACCCGTCAGTGGGGGGGTATGTTATGTGGTTACCATGGTTACCTGTCAGTGGGGGGTATGTTATCTGGTTACCATGGTTACCTGTCAGTGGGGGGTATGTTATCTGGTTACCATGGTTACCTGTCAGTGGGGGGTATGTTATCTGGTTACCATGGTTACCTGTCAGTGGGGGGGTATATTATCTGGTTACCATGGTTACCCGTCGTGTGGGGGGTATATATCATCTGGTTACCATGGTTACCTGTCGTGTGGGGGGGTATATTATCTGGTTACCATATTTACCTGTTGTGTGGGGCGATATATTATCTGGTTACCATGGTTACCTGTTGGTGGGGGGATATATTATCTGGTTAACCGTTGTGTGGGGGGATATATTATCTGGTTACCACGGTTAACCGTCGTGTGGGGGGGTATATTATCTGGTTACCACGGTTAACCGTCGTGTGGGGGGTATATTATCTGGTTACCATGGTTACCTGTCGGTTGGGGGGATATATTATCTGGTTACCCGTCGTGTGGGGGGATCTATTATCTGGTTACCAAGGTTACCAGTAGGTGGGGGGATATATTATCTGGTTAACCGTCGGTTGGGGGGATATATTATCTGGTTACCCGTCGTGTGGGGGGATCTATTATCTGGTTACCATGGTTACCAGTAGGTGGGGGGATATATTATCTGGTTACCCGTCGTGTGGGGGGGTATATTATCTGGTTACCATGGTTACCTGTCATGTGGGGGGTATATTATCTGTTTACCATGGTTGCCTGTCGTGTGGGGGGGTATATTATCTGGTTTATTTGGCAGCAGGTGAACATTTTGTCCTGAAGTTGACTTTGGAAGCAGGAAGAAGGTCACATGTGTAAAGGATGTGAGTGACTTTGACAGTGTTAGGGGGTCAAACCGTGATGCTAGACCACTGGGTCGGTGCATCTCCAGAACCTTTAGGTCTTTGCTGGGTGTTCCTGTTACTGGTTCTGTTTCTGATCACCATGAAAGAAGGAGTTTTAGATGTAAATACTGAAACGATGCCAACAATCCGGACAGTTATCAGAAACCGTCACAGTTCCGGCTGTCTCTGCTCAGCCCTTCATATTTTTAGACGTCCCTGCAGCAAGATGAGACGTTCAACCTCTGGAGACGCGCATTAACGAGCCACCGTCAGCGTTCTGGTCAGCAGACACAGCAGAACCCTCACCATGACTCAGTGCTTCACAGTTCTGACCGGGCCCCTACAGGATGGCGTGACTGCGCCAGCAGTACGCTAAGAATTCTGGGTAGGGCTGCCACTCCTCCCCATTATCTCCTAATCTTTTCAGCAGGATTCTGCATGAGTGAGGACCGACCCATCTATCTTTTGGTGCAGAACTGGAAGAATGGACCGATCCAGGAACTTTGAATGAATATGAATCCAAGAGATTTATGGTCTATATTTTAATCTAACTGCTCATAATTTACTGAATTTAGGGACTTTCTTTTACTAAAATACTGTGAAAATAACATTTAACTTAATCATCATCATCATCATCAAGTGACGAGGGTCCTTTAGAAAGATATATGTATCCAGAAATTGTATTTTATTCCGTAAAACTAAAGGTCAAAGATCAGATGTATCCCACGAACTCCTTCGTCATTCTCTTCCTCTTCCTCTGCGGTGAAGTATTTCTTCATCATCTGTCCGCCTGTCTTTTCTCGAGAGGACCCGCCCCTCCTCCTGGACTAATCCGCTGATTGTGGACTATTAAACACACGGGTTAGAATATTATTATTCCACTTGTTCCGATCCATCCGTTACCTTTCACGTAAAGTCCCTGTCGGAGGCCAGGGTGTCTCAGCACTTCTGTGAACGAGCACTTAAGTCTCTGGTGCCGCCGGTGGCGTTTAGACGACCCCGGCCGACTTGCGCGGTGCGATGGCTATTCTCCGGCAATGACATCACCGAGACGGACTCGGTGTCAGACGGAACACTGTTGCTCCAGTCATTACTCCAGCTGCGGAGACAGGGGGGGGGGGGTTCGTTTACATAGAGACAGGTTTCAGACAGGCCTCTAGACCATGACATAAATAAAAGTGAACCATGAACCTGAGCCTCTCCCTGCGGTTCGGCCCGGTTTGTTGGCAGTCTCGCCGCCGAGGCAGTAATTAATAATTTAATCAGCTAATGGAAAGCCTTTCAAATTTGCATGTATAAACGGAATCCATCTTCTGTCGGGACTTTGTGGAGGGAGGAGACGAGACAGGAGTCCAGCTGAATGATGAAGACGACTGAAGATGCACAAGAATCACAGCCAGCAAACGGGGGCGAGGTGTTACTCATGTCTGTGCGGATTCACCCGCTGTGCACCCGACGTCTCCTCGTTCTGTTTCCTGCTTCCGACATCAACCTCAGGACAAAATCTTCACTTCCTACTAAAGGCTGTGTATGCCGGCCGCTGACAGGTAACCATGGTAACATGTCAGCTGTCAGTGGTTATAATGTTAAGGTTATGTCACTTTACAAACACAATCAAAGGTTATAAGTGATATTTAAGGCAGCGCACGCTCTTTGTTCTTGTGTAACATACAATTCTCAACAAAGGAACCTGCATCAGTGGGAGGGGCCTGCATCAGTGGGAGGGGCCTGAAACAGTGGGAGGAGTTTGAATCAGTGGGAGGAGTTTGAATCAGTGGGAGGGGTATGAATAATTGTGAGGAGTATTATTCAGTAGGAGGAGCCTGAATCAGTCGGACGATTCCGGATCAGTGGGAGGAGCCTCAATCAATAGGATGAGTCTTATTCAGTGGGAGGGGCCTGAAGCCTGAAATAGTGGGAGGAGATTATTTCCTCATTATTACAGTTTCTTAATTTTTCTACTTTTGGACTTTAATTGTAATCATTTGTAATAATCCTAAAATTGTCGGTACAGGATTGTTTTGGGCCCCGGTGCCGGTCCGTGTCCAGCTGCTTCGTCAACTGGGTCTTAGACGGCGACCATTCACCCCTCCGTCCCAAAACCAACCCCCCACGTTAATCCTGCTCCGTTGTGTCGTACGCAGACGACACCGCCTTCTTCCGACTGACTGCATCAAACAGTCGGAGCTCCTCTCAGGTAAACGGTAAACGGTAAACGGACTGACCTCGTGTAGCGTGAGGGAGATAATTTCACGTACCTTCACGTACGTCGGATCAACAACAACCTATAAACCGAGACTGATCACAAACCGATGGGACGGAGGAGAGGAGTCCCTCCTTACCTTTGGTTGGAGACGTTGGTGAAGGCGGTGGGTTCATGCACAGATAAGTCATATGGAGTTGAGGAGAAGGTGGTTTCTGTCTCCTTCTCAGCGGAGTGCGGCAGAGTTGTCCCGTTACGCTGCTGTAAAAGAAGAAAGGAGCAGAAAACGCGTGAACGTCTCGTGGGACCCCGACTCCACCGGCCTTCATTTGGTAGCAGCGAGCGACGGCGTACGTTGATGAGCTGCAAATCTTGAAGAGGCAAGTTAGAACTCTGACATCCTCTGGCGGAGCTCGCCGTGTTGGGGCCGACGCCGGTATGGGTGTTGTTGTTCCTCTTCTTCCTCAGGCTCTGCCTCAGACGGTCATGGAGTTCCTTCCTCCGCTTCCTGTCGGCGAGCAAACATATCCGTGGGGGTCCGTTCGACAACTTTCTAGCTAAAGTCTTAACAGTAGAGCAATAATGTTTTTTTTTTACACTCCATAATATGGATATAGCAGCGAAAAGTACGACAAAATCCTCTTTGTCTGTATTTCTCCCCGTACGCTGACGATGTCCCGTTTTATGTGAAACCATGGAAATGTTCAAATCCGGTTAAAATGTCTTTAACCAAGATTTTATTTCCTTGTTTTTTGTCTTGACAACATAGTTTTCTTCTACACAAACAGTTTTTATGTTACGGAATTTGATTTCCCCCAAGTAGTTGCGTCATTAATCATCTCGACGGAGGAGTGGGAATCCTCTCATTTCTAACTTGAGAGATAAAAAACAAAAAAGCCCAACATTGAATCTCACTTTGACTATTTTTATTGTTTTTTTTTTAACATTTTATGTTTTACTATCCCGGCTCCCGGGCTACGAAGGAATATTTCTGAACTTTTTTCTTTCCATGGATTGTTGCTGGGATTGTGGATGTGGTCTATAATTATTCTTCAACTTTTTTCTTATTATTCTTGGATCTTAGAGCTTTAGAAAAAAAAAAAAGAAGAAGAACTTTGGTAGAACTATTGGATGCCGTAATAAAACCACAGAATGTGCCTAGGTTGAATTAAAGATAAAGAAAGTATCATGAATTACTTTGTTTTGCAGTATCCAACCACACACATGATTCCAACGACTAGGAGCGCAATGCAGATTCCTGTTATTGTTAAAATGCGTTTCTGATACAGCTCCTCGGCTTCTGAAAGAGAAGACAGTCCATTCTTAAAACTTTAGGTCTACACAGAGAAGACAGGCTCAAGTACAGGTGCAGTTATATGTGTAAAGAAAGGGAAAAGCCACGACATAACATATTAAGAAAAGAGAGCTGCAAAAGCCACAACACATTAAGAAAAACCATCTGCAAAAGCAACGACACAGAACATTAAGAAAAAACCTCTGCAAAAGCCACAAGATAAGACATTAAGAATAACCATCCGCAAAAGCCACGACACAGAATATTAAGAATAACCATCTGCAAAAGCCACAACACAGAACATTAAGAAAAACCATCCGCAAAAGCCACAAGACAAGACATTAAGAATAACCATCTGCAAAAGCCACAAGACAACACATTAAGAAAAACAATCTGCAAAAGCAATAACACAAAACATTAAGAAAAAAAGGATGTGCAAAAGCCACAAGACAAGACATTGGGAAAAAGGATCTCGTAAAGGTAAAAGTACTAAAAGTATTGATTCCACTTTTTTACTCAAGTACAAGTGAAAGAGTACATCCTGTGAACTCTGTCGTCTGTACTCAAAGTATAAAAGTAAAGAGAAGTACTTTAAACGTGAAGAAAGAGTATAGTAAAATATTTTTTTTAATTAGATTAGTTTTGGTGAATCATGTTTTCAGGAAATTATTTGACCCTTTTGTATTTATTATTATTATTATTTGACTTTTTGGGTTGAATAAAGTTACATAAATCTGTTCATTAGTCCTCACATGCTTTAATACGCCAAATAAAAAAATCCTTAAATAGGACTTTCTCAATAGTGGCGGTTAAAGTGAACTTTGACATGTGGCGTCCCCCCAGGGCCCCGTCCTCGGCCCCTTACTCTTTAGCACATACATGCTGAAGTCAAGCAAACAGCTAATGAAAGGTTTTAAAGCATAAAGTGTAAAAGTCCAGGATTCAAACCTGATGTCATAAAAAGTGTTGAACGCCATAACGACACCTGATTGTGACTGGGTCAGGTGAGTTTGTGGGCGGAGACCCGAAACCTGCGGATCACTACCGGCACAAAGAGTGGGAGCGCTCGTATCTGTGAGAGAACCACTTATCTGACAGGACTCGTCCGTGACTCGACCAGGACTCCTAACCACCATCAGCTGTTTTAGCGACACCGTTTAGGATGTGGTTTTGTAAATGAGTGACATCACTCTGAGATGAGGCGGCTCGGTTTCGCCATTATGTCATCGCTCCTAAAAGCTCGCGGTCCCTTGGCGTTCTGGTTCCACACAATGTGAGTCATGGACCGTGGAAACCTATGACTGGAATCCAGAATCACATTATAATTATAAGTTTGGTAGTTGTTTTTGAACTTTTCCCTGACTTGCTCCACCCGTCACACATGCTCCACCCGTCACACATGCTCCACCCGTCACACATGCTCCACCCATCCAGCCAGATTCTTACTAAACCCTCAAACTCTTTGGGCTGTTTTTGTCAGTTACACATAAAGAACTGTTTATTTGAATAATCTTGGTGGCAGCAGGATAAGAAGGGATTTCCAGATGTTCCTCTCCCCAGAAACACTCTCCAGCTCATCCTGGAGGATCCTAATAAGATGCCGGTAGTGAAGGTGAGCCCCTCACCTTATCTATAAGCCCCCCTACGAAGGAAGCTGTTTCCGGCCCAAACCCTGATAAGCTGAGCAAAATGAATGAATTTTAATGTTCAGAAATTGGTGGGCAACCCTGACTCCGCCCCTTTACACAGAGTCCTTCCGATCACATGACCAGCCCTTCCACCAAGTCTCGTTAAATCCTGTCGTTTGTGTGTGATCCGCTTACAGACAGCTGGTGAAGGCACCCAAAGAGAGTTAAAGTGGTCAGTGTGTGGGTCAAGGTTCAGGGTCTGCAGTAAGATCTAGCTCAAATGGAGGAAGAGGAGACATGCTGTCCTCCTTGTTGTGGCTTTTGCAGATCGTTTTTCTTAATGTGTTTTTGTGTTGCATACGCAGATTGTTTTTCAAAATTTTTTGTGGCTTCTGCAGATAGTTTTTCTTAATTTCTTGTCTTGTGGCTTTTGCAGATTGTTTTTCTTAATGTGTTGTGTTCTGGCTTCTACAGATCATTTTCTTAATGTGTTTTTGTGTTGCATATGCAGATTGTTTTTCTAAATTTTTTGTGGCTTTTGCAGATCATTTTTCTTAATGTGTTGTGGCTTTTGCAGATTGTTTTTCTTTGTGTGATGTGGTGTGGCTTTTGCAGATCGTTTTTCTTAATGTGTTGTGGCTTTTGCACATTGTTTTTCTTAATGTGGTGTGGCTTTTGAAGATTGTTTTTCCTAATTTCTTGTCTTGTGACTTTTGCAGATTGTTTTTCTTTGTGTGATGTGGTGTGGCTTTTACAGATTGTTTTTCCTAATTTCTTGTCTTGTGACTTTTGCAGATTGTTTTTCTTTGTGTGATGTGGTGTGGCTTTTACAGATTGTTTTTCCTAATTTCTTGTCTTGTAACTTTTGCAGATTGTCTTTCTTTGTTTTGATGTGTTGTGGCTTTTGCAGATTGTTTTTTTTTCTTTGTTGTGGCTTTTGCAGATTATTTTTTTTCCTTTGCGCCTGTCGGCCACCGCAGTAAAGACATTTCAAATGTTGATCGGTGAGATGGAACTCTCTACAACACCACACCGGACCCTAACACTTCTAGACTTCAGTCAGTCTGAAGAGAAACCTCACAGAACAGCAACACGGAACCAATAAGTGGGTTTCAAACGCCGGAGGAGGGAGGAGAGGAAAAGGACGTACTGTAAAAGGTGGCCATTACATAGTTTTGGCAGCGATCGCCAGTAAATTCGTTTGGACACCTGAGCAGGAGACAAAAAGAGAGACAAGAAGAGAGAGTTAGTTCAATAATGCAAGAGCTGCACAAAACCCACAACAGTCATCGCTGGTGCTGGCAGGACGGGCCACGAGAGCAAAACGTCGACTCATCGTCGCCTCAGACCTTCATCCGGAGGTTCCGTCACCTCCAATTTAGGTCAGGGAGGAACCTCCGTCACGCCCCACGGCTTGGCATCCTGCGCCAGCAGCAGACTGAAAATTGCATGTACCCTCAGGACAAATCTGCAGAATCATCCCGGGGGGGTTTGGGGGGGTGGGGGTGTCGTGACCACGGGCCCGGATGCTTTAACCCGAGAGACTCGTCAGCGCCGTTTTTCACCGGGAGGTCTTCGCGTCGTTGCGGCTCTGATAATGTAATTGGAATCAATTTTGGAAAGGTTGCGTGCCTCAAAGAGACATTTATTATTTAAGCCTGACATCCCATAATAAGTCAATAATTCACCGCGAAGGAAAAATCATGTTCAGAGCACCCAAAGGACCAAAACCATGTTTTCCACTTTATCGGGCTTTCATCCGGGTCGCCTCACTTTAAAAAAAAATATGATTTTTATTTAGGATTGTTTGGCACAACAAGAAAAAGACATGCCGTCCTCAAAAAGTATTTATTAATCCTCGATATTTATTTGTTTGATATTTAGGAATTATGATTACGATAAATTAAAAACGATTTTTTAAAAAAAGAAAAAAAAAGTCCTATAAGGTGGTTTAATACTTTCTTTAAATAGAATATGATGATTTACATAAAATGTAAATTAGTGTTAATCCTAATTATCGACATTTGTCGCGCTTTTTTCGATTACATACCAAAAAAAGTACAATTTTTATTTATGCATTATTTTTATGTAAACAAAGTTTTATTGATAAAATCATTAAGCGGATAAAAATGTCAAAAAAATAAATTAATATTCATTTACGGCATTTTATTCCTCATCAGAAGATAAAAACGATGTTACAGAAAAAAATAATATATAATCTATTATTGAAGAAAAAACATTATTTTTATCGCACAAAATACGTGATTAACATATAATTTAATATTTAAATAGAGAATAATCTTCATTCAACCAAACGTTTCACATTCCATTGTGTGATTAATGATTAATATTTACACGATATTATTCCTCATTTTGGAGAATAAAAAAAGGGAAGTTGTGAATTAATTTGACGTCGGTTAAAAATCAGAGGAAGGTATTTTTTAATAATTTATACATTTTTCTTCCGGATGCTTCGATTTAAATGTTTCAAAGGCGGCGGATAATAACACCTGTTGGAAACAATTGCTTTTAATCTGAATAAATACACAAATAAATGGACATAGCGCTCATAAATTATTATCACAAAGAGCAGAGCATGAAAGCAAACATTTTATTATGTATAAAAAAATATAAAACCTTTTGAAATGGGTCAAAATTTTAAAAAATGTAAAAAAAAAAAAAAAAAAAACACGGCAACAAAATGTTTTTTTCAAGAGTTAAGATGTTGAAAAGTAAATAAACATGTGATAGTTGTGATCGGGACCGGTTAAAAACCATGAAGGCGATGAAAATGTCGAATATGTTCAATAAGGGGGAGAATTTATTTTAAGTGTTATTTTTTTCCAAATTAAAATCTAATAATGTAAATATGCAGAAATATCGTCTTATGTCGTTTCCGCGTGTTAAAAAATATACGTAGTTGTCTTTTTGTCGTTAAAACAGAACGGGGGCGTAATTGTGAACAAAAGTCGCGATTTAAAGGGTTGAGATGCTGAAAATAAATGAATATTTGATGTTTGTGACGACGGCTGATGACGGTTCAAAAACTTCAACCGGTGATTATGGAAAAAGATTTTCCGGGGGGGTGGGGGACTTTACGTCCTCAGAGTGGGAGAGAGAAAAAAGTCTGATCAAGACAAGAGCAATGATTTAAAAAAAAGGGCCACCGCCCCTAACCTGGTTGGTGCCCCACGCCGAATTTGGTTCCAACACTAGACCCAATAACAGACTACTTCTTCTTCTTACGGCTTTTTCCCTTTTTAGGGGGTCGCCACAGCGGATCGTCTCGTACCGCATTTTGATTTGGACGCCCTTCCTGTCACCACCCTCCCATTTATCCGGGCTTGGGACCCGCGCTAGATGCGGCTCGGTCGGCGGCCAGCGCTAAGGACCTTGCCTAAAGGCTCCACACTGGATTTCTGCCACGCCCTCTTTGGACTGGGATTCGAACCCCAAAGTCAGGGCTGTGACCCAGTGAGCCATCCAGCTGGTTAAGACCCGAAGGTCCCGGTTCTGAGCATGGATGAGATGTGATGAGATGTAGAAGAACATGCAAATTTCAGCCGGCTGCCTCCCGGCTCCTGCTGAGCTCGCGGAGGGAGTCATCGTGGGTTCACGAGAGGGAGGGATGGATTTCTCCGGCGTGGTCTTGGAGGGAACATGACAGGGTGAGACACCAGCAATGACGTGGGACTGAGTTCGGGTGTGTTCACATACGTTTGGGGTCTGAGACTTTCTTAAGCACAGCTTGTTCACACCGGTGCCCAGTGAATCCCGCCAAGCACCTGGTTGATGGGTAGAAAGGAAAAGAGATAAACAGCACTGACTGTGATACCATCCAGGACACAAGTCTGTCTTTTCAAGGCAAACACACTCCTGCCTAAACCCCAGCCGACACTAAGAACCCAAACCCACGTCCGGATTCGGATTGTTCTGAAAACGTCACTTTTCTTTGGGCTTGGCCTCCCCCTCATTATCCAGGAGACATTTGTAATACGCGTCGAACATTTGACGGCGTCTGTCTTTTGGTGGCGTCTCAGGAGGTCCGCGGGCCCACCAGGAGGTCACCGGGTCCAACAGGAGGTCCGCGGGCCCATCAAGAGGTCACCGGGCCCATCAGGAGGTCACCAGGCCCAACAGGAGGTCCGCGGGCCCATCAGGAGGTCGCCGGGCCCAACAGGAGGTCGCCGGTCCCATCAGGAGGTCCGTGGGCCCACCAGGAGGTCCGCGGGCCCATAAGGAGGTCGCCGGGCCCAACAGGAGGTCCGCGGGCCCATCCACCGTTCATTTAGTCCGTTTGTCTCAATCTAGTTTCCGGGAACTAAAGAGTGCATCCTTCGGAATGATCGGACAAATATCTGGGTTCCGGTCTGACGTGGACCCTGGAGCGGTTCTGATGAGGATTCACCTCCTCTGCAAACGGATCCTTTGTGGGATTTATCAATTCTTCTCATCAAGGTCAAAGAGAGAAACAGCCTGAACAGAACCGTCGACGTCTGCTCCAGCATTATGGGCGTGGACGACTGAGACCCAAATTCATTCTGTCTTCCTGTGAGCTCAGAACATGTTCCTGCCTGTGATTCTCCATCAGGGCGCCGGGCCCGGCCAGAACAGAAGACCCATTATCCGCTTTGCAGTGAGGCTTTCAAAGACATAAACACAGTTCTGAGCTTTCTCTAAACCCTTCACCGGTTCACCTCGTCTCAGGTTACCCCTGTGTTCACCCTCGTCTTCTTTGTGTGGGACTGAATTATTCATGATGGGATTAAAAAAAGAGTTTGAAGGTTGTTCGTTTGAATTCAACTGCATTTGGGTTGAAATCCTGAGTCGTTTTTCCCTCACGTGAACTTCACGTTGTAATTTTATTTCCGAATCCTCAACGAGTGATTTTGCCTGAATCCAACCACACAGTGATGTTTTTCAGAAAAAAGCTCCCCCTAGTGGTTGAAATATCAACTATTAGAGCAGAATATGACAAATACCCGACAGATGATCCAGTGGATTCATTTACACCAAACTTTGGCTAAATCGGACCAACGGTTGAGAAATTAAGGCCTTAAAACCTTTGCCGATAATATCGGAATCGTACAACCCACCTTTCCCCAAATCAATCCAGTTCTTCCTCGCACTGAGTTCTATGTAGCTATAAAGTTTGGAAACGATCCATGAAAAAGTTTTTCAGTTATCCCGCAAACATGAAGGATCTATGGCGGTGGCGGTGGCGGCTGATAAATATATCTGGATTTAGATCGATTTATTTTACGGTATTATTTATTTGTTAATTCTAACGGCTTTGTACCAGATTTTTATGAATGTTAGTAGAAATTATTTCCGCAGCTCGTTTATTATCTTCATGCAAAAGCCATGGAGGCAAAAAAATAGAAACTGCACTCCTGCCTTCCACGTCCGTTGTTATTTGAATTTGATTCCCTCTGTTTAGCGTTCTGAGTTTTCACGTCTCTATCCCTCCTGGCCCGATTGGGCCTCTCGGAGTTTCTGTGGAGAACTTTGATTTTCCTCTCCTTCATAATTGCGTTATATCCTGGCTGTAATCCATAATTCCTCTTTACGCAGGAGAAAACCCGCCGTCATCCTGCAGAGCGAAGCTCTCAGTCCGTGTTTCTTCCTCGTTCTGCTTCAATAGCCCCTCAAAAGTCATCATTCATCAAACAACTCATCCGTTCTTCTGCGGAATGATGATGATGATGATGCGGCGCCGGCTTTCAATTCTTTCGCCGCGCAGCCTTTAAGTAGACGGGACGGCGAGCTGCGGATGATAGAAGGCTCGTTCCACCATTACGCCGTTCATCATCCTGACATATGGCTTCAGACCAATCAGCTGTGAGCGGCTCTGCTGGAAGCCTCAGACGGTCAGAACCCTACAGAACTCAACCGGACCGACGGTGAGGAAGTGACGACTCGGAAACCTTCGGGGATAATGAACCCCCTAGTGGCGGATATAGGCAAGTGACGTTTCCCAAAGTCAGTCCAATTCTTCCTTGGTTCCATTCGGGTAGGAAAATTTGAAATCATTTTTCAGTTATTGCGCGAACATGAAGGATCAGTGGTGGCGGTGGCGGCTGATGAATATATCTGGATTTATTTTACATGACCACATGACATCGTAAAATCAAGCAAAACTCAAAAAAAACGGTACTATTCAGATTTTATGGGGGTATATCACCGGAAAAAGAACCCAATCCCCTGAGTTGTGCCAACCTGGTTCCACCGTTTGACCATCAGTCACTTTTTATGTTAAACTATCTGATAAGTCCAATAAAAAATATAGAGTTTAAAGAAGACCTTCAGAGATTTGTCCTACAGTAGTTCTTCTGTCGGCCCGGTTGTCACGGGTTCACTCCTCACATACATCAATGACCTTTGGGCCACCATGACCCGGTCTCCAGTTAACCTGTTGGACCTCCTCAGACCACTTTGGTAGCTTCTAACTCACTGCAGACCAGGAACACCCAACAAGACCTGCAGTTCTGGAAATGCTCTGACCCGGAAGTTTTGGCATCATCTTTCCTTCCTCCGACATCAACTCCACGACGAAGTGTCGCCCACCAGCCGAGACGTAACCACGGTAACCCGACTACCAATGTAATTCTGACTCTATCTGTGGGTGGTCATAATGATATGGCTGACGGGTGCATACTCTAAAGACCCCGTAGAAGACAAGACCACGACGTACCTGCAGAGAAACTTGGTACTTCCTGGCATGATCTCCAGCGTGAAGCACTCGCCTCCGTTAACGCAGTAGTTCCTCTGGCTGTCGCGGCAGCGCGTCACATGACTGGAGGTCTTGGTGGTACTGGTGGTCCTGCTGGCCGCTGCAGAAGAAACCATGACAGTTTAGTGAAGCGTGAGAACATCAGAGGCCCACACGGAGGTCAGTGAAGACCCCCCCCATCATCCAAACATCTACACATTAGAAAAAGAAGGCTGGGGTGATGCTGCTGGGTAAGAGCTGGGGTTGGTTTGATTGGCCGCCTTCATCCTGTTCTGCTCGCTCCGAAACTATCAGGTATGACCACAAATGTCACGTTACGCCACAGGTTCTGTGGGACAGGACCAGGAAGAACCTCCATCTGGACCCAAAATGGGCCAAAATGGGCCAAAATGAGGATTTTGGCAGCAGAATACCGACTATGTCCACCAGAGGGAGTTTTAGTAACAGACTCTAAACGTTGGCTTTGACAGAAACCTGATATTTTATCCAAATCTGGCATCGTGCACTGTAAGAAAAGAACCGTAAAAATGTCGTGAAAGCCCGATGATGGGCCTTCAGGTGAGAAGGAGGTGATCAGTTGGCGTTTATATCTTTTTTGTAGAAGCTGTAGGCGTGTTTATATGTTTATATATTGCCTCACAGGTCGGTTCACTTTGGCATGACTTGTTACTGTTTTTTACCCAAACAACATTCCTGATAGGATTAGGCCCCGCCCCCTGACCTGACACACCTGTAATATTTTTTATGCCTCAGCTGCCGAGGGTAAATATGGGTCCAACGGTGAGATATGTAACGACCGTAAACGAGATTAAATCTCCAACAGAAGAAACGCAAAGAAGAAGATTTACGTAGAAATGTCAACCTCGAGTTAATTGTAAGACCGCCCTCAAAAAATCATGTGACTTTTGACCTCTTGGACTCTTGGTTCTGACTCGCTCTAATGATAGAGGTCACCTTTACAGCTAGTCACTGCTAGCTAGCACCTCTGTCGCTTCCCTCTCTGACATGGGGTGTTGTCCAAGGCTCTGTCCTCGGCCCACTTCTATTCTCACTGCGATGCTCTCACCGGGTCGTATAAAATGAAAATCAATATCGTGGCTACGCAGACGACACACAGATTTACATCCCGTTAGAAACGGCGGCGATGGAACCCTCTTTTCAAAGTGCCGGTTGCCAATAAAGTGATATATAACTCAAAACCTTCTTGTCTCCCATAAAATCCATCCCTGCTCTAGAAGAAACGCCGCCGTTCCCGTCCATCAAACCTCGGAGGCCGGCGCCGGCGCCGGAAACACCTTGGGGGTCGATATTTGACCGCGGCATCTCTTTTGTCACCTAAGTGGTGAATGATTTGTTCTCGTCTGCTGCAGCTGACGAAGGTCTACGCTCAGGTTTTCCTGCCCTCGCAGCAAGATCTTGAGATCATCGGCCGAACCTTTTATTTCATCGCGCTTAGATCATCGGAACGGCCGTAAAGATGTTTCCTGTCTTCATCCGCGTTTAACACCAAACGATCGGATCAGCCGGTCCGGAGTTTGCGGAATATACCAGTACGACCTCTGACAGGTGAGGAGGGAGAGGGGGGGGGGGGGGGGGGGTCCCCATTGGCTAACACAGATGATCTGGTTACCGTGGTTACCAGTCAGGGGGTGGGTTATGTTAGACAGGAAGTGAACATTTTCTTCCACTTCTGCGACTTCAGTGCATTACTGGATCGATAAATGATCCGGGACAGATTTAGACTTTTCTGTAAACGGGTCGAATCCTGTCAGGGTTCTGGAAACACGATGGGTTTTATTGTTTGGACTTTAACAGGAAGTGACATAATCATAACCACAATGATTTGTTTATTCATTTACTTGTGACTGCTACTATTGTTTCGTATCCTGTGTTTTGTACCTCTTGTATATAATATGTTATATACAACGATGAGCCATATCATTACAACCAAGCCAGGTGACGAGATCAACATCAGAACCAAATACCTTAAAGTGAAAAACGGCATTTGGCTTCAATTTAACGACCTACTTAATTAACAATTTTGAGGCGATCAGAACTTACACGGATCAGCCATAACAATACAACCTCTGTCAGTTGGAGTCAGAGTATGATTGGTTACCTGGTTACCGTGGTTACCTGTCTGTGGGTGGGATATATAAGGAGGTAAGTTAACATTTCATTCCCATATTTCATGTCATGGAAGCAGAGAAGAACGACAAGCGTAAGAATCTGAGCCACTGTGTCAGGGACCAAATTATGATGTCTGGCATCAGAGTGGGTCAGAACATTGGGTGTTCCTGGTCTGCGGTGGTTAGAACCTTTCAGATTGGTCTAAGGAAGGACACCTGGTCAGGTGAGCGTTTGGGGAGACTGTTTGTGCTGATTCCAAGATCAGAACCCACAAAGAAGAACTGCTGGTTCTGATAGAATAAGTGTTGCAGAGCCATTTTGGTGGCGAGAAGGGGACCTGCACAATACTACACACGGGGGGGGGGGTTCTATTATTACGGCCGATTTGGGAAATTCAGCGAAGTACTGGATGGGACCCGATCCACCACCAGCACCTTAGACCAGCTGACCCGGTTTATAAATCATCTGAATGTGACTAACAGATAGGCGTCGTGGCGGCGGACAGAGAGTATTAACGGCGTGTTTTCCCCTGAGGGCGGAGGAACGGAGGGGCATCAATTAGCCTCCAGCCGTCTCTGACCTTGAAATGGAGCAGAGGCAGAAGCAGGAAGTCTCCTGCACCGCAAGCCCGGAGTTCTCCGTCACTGACCCGCATCATTTATTGATTCTTTTCTGCCATGACTGGAAATGAACATCTTCGCATTCTTAGGGCTCTTTGAGGCAGCCCCCCCAAAAGTAACCCCCCATGAAGACCCCCGTATGTTTGCGAGGGTGGGAACCATAGCGTTACAGTGACGTGATCATTAATAGGCAAAGAGCAGGGAGAGAATGTGAGGCGCCCCCGCAGACCCTCGGGGGCGGCTTCCTGTTCCCCTATGTGTGTGTGTGTGTGTGTGTGTGTGTGTGTGTGTGTGTGTGTGTGTGTGTGTGTGTGTGTGTGGCAGCGCCTCCGTCGTGGGCCTCCCTGCAACACTCTGCAAGTCACGGCGTGTCGGCTCTCAGGTGAAGTTCTGATTGATGACTCTTCTTGGCGGCGCCGCCAGGCCGCGGCTTTGACAAACCAGAAGAGAAAAGATCCCTGATAAGACTGGAGGAAACAGGCATGAATCACGTTTACGGGGAAAACGCTCGACTTCGGTTTGAGGACAATCTCCCCGCTTCCGTTGGACGCCCGGGTGACGGCGCTGGAGGCCCGGGTTGGGCACAAAGAACATCCTGTCCGGGAGGTAGAGGGGAGAGGTGGCGGCGGGTACTTACAGATTGTCGGGGTGAGGATGTAGTTTGACTCCGGCGTGGTCTGAGGGCGGGGAGTCGGTCGGAGGGTGGCGGGCTTTTCTGCGTTGCGTCTCAGCGTGAAGGAGACGTCGGACTGAGGTCCTCGCGTGGATTTGTCCTCTACCAGGACGTCGGGGAGTCCCGGGGTCGCGGCGCCGCTGCTGGTCGAGGAGGCTGTAGAAGTGGCCGGATGAGGAGTGGACGCGGTCGGCGCCAGCGTGGGGTCGCCTGAGAGGATGACCGGGTCCTGTCCGATGCGTTTGGGATCCAAGTGGGTGGGCGGGTCGTACTCAAAGATCTTGTCCACAAAGACCCACTTGAGCCCGGCGGTGCAGAGGGCCAGGCTGAGCAGACAGGCCAGGATGGGCAGGATGCAGATCTTCTCCGAGTGAAGGCAGTTGTTGATCCGATCCATTTCTATGCAAACGCAGCAGCTTCCTGGCAAGGCCACAATTCCCAAAGCCCCCAAATGTTCCCCATCACCGCCGCCGCCGCCTGCCTCTGCGGTTCCCTCGGCGCCCTCCTCCTCGCTCGCAACAGCTGCCTCTGTCTCCTCTGGTTTCTCCTTGGGGACTTGTCCAGTATCCACAGCAGAGCCGGTGGGGGAGGTGGATCCAGGTGAAGGCGCTGGCGCTGCAGAGAGGTCGTCCTTGCCCTCAGTCATCCTTTCCACCTGCCGGACGAAGGCTCTGGGAACTATTAACTGAGAGCGTGGCCCAGGGCCCGTCTGCAACCGGTCTCCAGTGGGTTTCCCATCGTAAGGCCGCGGATCAGGAGCTGGAGTTTCAGAAGGAGGTGAAATGCAGAAGGAGCGTGTGGACTCTTCCTAACAGTCTTGGAACAGGAGTTCCTTACTCATGCTGCACAGGAAATCAGCGGTCCGCCGGTTCTACTCGTCCACATTCCTGCAACACAGATGAAACACACACACACACACACACACGGGAAAAAAGAAAAAAGAGGAAGGAGATTCCAGACCCCGTAAATGTCCTGCGTGGTCTTTGGATGAGCGACGGCGGAGCAGCGGCATCGGCTCACTCACCTGAGGACTCGGGCAGAGGAAGCGGCGTGGATGCGACGGGACGGCTGCGGCAGCAGGAACGCTAGAG
Organism: Lophius americanus; assembly: GCA_037951165.1. Taxonomy (NCBI): domain Eukaryota; kingdom Metazoa; phylum Chordata; class Actinopteri; order Lophiiformes; family Lophiidae; genus Lophius; species Lophius americanus. Next base: position 83,864 of record JBBDHG010000398.1, read on the forward strand.
CGGAGGATGATGGGACGGCCGGCCTCTGCAGTGGCAGGAGGGACATGCTGCTGTCTTCTCGCCCGTGGATCTCCAAGCAGTTGAAAGGCTGAATCATCAGGGAGCGGCAGGTGCCCTTCCTCTCGGCGCAGCCAGGGAAAGAGATGAGTAAGGGGAAAAAGAGAGAAGAGAGAAAGAGAACCAGAGGAGGGAGGGAGGAGGAGGAGGAAGAGGAGGGGAAGCTGCAGTAGCACAGAAGGACAGAGACGACGGGACACTCCCCTTTTTTTCTCAGTTCTGACTCTGGAAGGGCAGATCTCCTCGCCGCCTCTCTTCCTGTCTGCTGGCTACTACCAATCCCAGCGCAACGCCTCCCGCCCAGCCAGCTCCCACTTGATCCAATTAGAGGCCGCTGGGCCAATCGCCCGCCGGCGGGGCGCTGTCGCCGCCCCCACCAGAACCACTCCCCATTGATTATGTTGATCCTGAAGGGTGTGTTTTTTGTCAAGGGGAAGGAGCCGAGGAGGCCGACATATGATCCATCCCAGGAGGCTGCAGCCATTGTGTTCTACTCCTCTCAAGTATCTGCGTTCATTAGTGGGAGGAGAGAGAGAACCGCAGATATATATGACTATATACATATATACATGTATGTACATATATATATACATATATACATGTATGTATAAGATACATACATGTATATATATATGTATATATATGTACATATATATACATATATGTATATATATATATATATATATGTATATATGTCTATATATATGGGTATATGAATTTGAATACACATAAAGGTATATATATATACACATGTATATATATAGTGTTAGCATGTATATATGCTGAAGAGTAAGGGGCCGAGGATGGAGCCCTGGGGGACACCACTGATTAAACGGGCCACTGAGGAGGAGGAGGAGGTATTAATAATATCTACTGACAAAAATACTATTTGATAAGTTGGATTTTATTTGATACATTAAAGTCTTTAAAGACTCGCTACAGAGAATTATGTCTAAAAACGTCTCATTAGAATCAGATCCTTTTCTAAAAACATTCTTACTCTTAAAGATGTTGATTTGATCTAAATGTCATTGAACGTTTAAAAAAATAAAAATAAAAATTCCGTTTAAAAACATGCTTGAAAAATGTATTTGTCATTTTTTGGTCAATTAAAAGGGGCCTAAGACGTTAAATTAAAATAAAATATGCGAAGCGATAAGTTTTGTTTTCCGGTTGAGGACATTAAAATATTAGGAAAGTCTGACTTTCGGAACTGTATAACTAAATCCAGAGGTTTGGTTTAGAGAGTATGCAGTACTTTAAAACAAATACGGCATACTTTAACAAAAGTAAAGTAGAATGAGGGAAAATGTCTCTATTGCCTCTAGCCATGATCTTTAACTCACATTACTCACAGAATCTCACCTTTGTTTTTTCCAAGTAATCAAAAAAAGTTTTTAATGCGAAATATAAATCAATATTTTTCGTCACGAAAATATTTGCAGCCTTTGGAAGTCTTCCAGTCCTATTTTATACGTTTTAGTTATCCCTGTCTGATTAGGGAACCGTGAACAGTGACTTCCTGTTTCACTGGGGTATAAATATGAGGTGACACAGGTCCGAACAGTTAGATCCATAATGAAGACGTTCAAAGAGACTGGAGATGTGGAAGAGGACATGTCTGCAAACGGACCCCACACACCGTGAGGAGGATGGTTCCATCGGCAAAAGCTTCTCCAAGGATCACAGCTGGAGAGGTCAGAGGTCAGTGGAATGTTGGGGTCAGAAGTCTCCCTGACCACAAGGGTTACAAGGCTAACAAGAAGAAAGGCTGCAGTGTGCCGGTAAGGCCAGGAGTCGGCGCCGCAGAATAACGCTGACTCAGCACAGCGAGGCGCCGGGTCAGAAATCAGAAATCAGGGTTTTGACATTCTGCCACGGGTCAGAACATGCTGTGAAGAAAAGAACCCACACTAGTCATTAATGGCTGCCGTAGGGTCTGGTTCTTCTGTGTCGGGTTCTTCTGTCTGGTTCTTCTGTCTGGTTCTTCTGTATCTGGTTCTTCTGTATCTGGTTCTTCTCTCTGGTTCTTCTCTCTGGTTCTTCTCTCTGGTTCTTCTGTATCTGGTTCTTCTGTATCTGGTTCTTCTCTCTGGTTCTTCTCTCTGGTTCTTCTCTCTGGTTCTTCTCTCTGGTTCTTCTCTCTGGTTCTTCTCTCTGGTTCTTCTCTCTGGTTCTTCTCTCTGGTTCTTCTGTATCTGGTTCTTCTCTCTGGTTCTTCTCTCTGGTTCTTCTCTCTGGTTCTTCTGTATCTGGTTCTTTTATCTGGTTGTTCTGTTTGGTTCTTCTCTCTGGTTCTTCTGTATCTGGTTCTTCTCTCTGGTTCTTCTGTATCTGGTTCTTCTGTATCTGGTTCTTCTGTATCCGGTTCTTCTCTCTGGTTCTTCTGTATCCGGTTCTTCTGTATCCGGTTCGTCTCTCTGGTTCTTCTGTATCTGGTTCTTCTCCCTGGTTCTTCTCTCTGGTTCTTCTGTATCTGGTTCTTCTCTCTGGTTCTTCTCTCTGGTTCTTCTGTATCTGGTTCTTCTGTATCTGGTTCTTCTGTATCTGGTTCTTCTGTATCTGGTTCTTCTGTATCTGGTTCTTCTGTATCTGGTTCTTCTCTCTGGTTCTTCTCTCTGGTTCTTCTCTCTGGCTCTTCTGTATCTGGTTCTTCTCTCTGGTTCTTCTCTCTGGTTCTTCTCTCTGGTTCTTCTCTCTGGTTCTTCTCTCTGGTTCTTCTCTCTGGTTCTTCTGTATCTGGTTCTTCTGTATCTGGTTCTTCTCTCTGGTTCTTCTCTCTGGTTCTTCTCTCTGGTTCTTCTGTATCTGGTTCTTCTCTCTGGCTCTTCTGTATCTGGTTCTTCTCTCTGGCTCTTCTGTATCTGGTTCTTCTCTCTGGTTCTTCTCTCTGGTTCTTCTCTCTGGTTCTTCTCTCTGGTTCTTCTCTCTGGTTCTTCTCTCTGGTTCTTCTGTATCTGGTTCTTCTCTCTGGCTCTTCTGTATCTGGTTCTTCTCTCTGGTTCTTCTCTCTGGTTCTTCTCTCTGGTTCTTCTGTATCTGGTTCTTCTCTCTGGCTCTTCTGTATCTGGTTCTTCTCTCTGGCTCTTCTGTATCTGGTTCTTCTCTCTGGCTCTTCTGTATCTGGTTCTTCTCTCTGGTTCTTCTCTCTGGTTCTTCTCTCTGGTTCTTCTCTCTGGTTCTTCTCTCTGGTTCTTCTCTCTGGCTCTTCTGTATCTGGTTCTTCTCTCTGGTTCTTCTCTCTGGTTCTTCTGTATCTGGTTCTTCTCTGTGGTTCTTCTCTCTGGTTCTTCTCTCTGGTTCTTCTGTATCTGGTTCTTCTCTCTGGCTCTTCTGTATCTGGTTCTTCTCTCTGGTTCTTCTCTCTGGTTCTTCTCTCTGGTTCTTCTCTCTGGTTCTTCTCTCTGGTTCTTCTCTCTGGTTCTTCTCTCTGGCTCTTCTGTATCTGGTTCTTCTCTCTGGTTCTTCTCTCTGGTTCTTCTGTATCTGGTTCTTCTCTCTGGTTCTTCTCTCTGGTTCTTCTCTCTGGTTCTTCTCTCTGGTTCTTCTCTCTGGTTCTTCTCTCTGGTTCTTCTCTCTGGTTCTTCTCTCTGGTTCTTCTCTCTGGTTCTTCTGTGCAGTTCTTTAATTTATTTGTTTACACCTGATGTGTCAGATGTGGCTCAACTGTGAATAATATTAGATCAGTCAGTCCAGACGGACGGGTGACTTTAGGAGAATAAAACCGGGGATGGTGAATAAATGAAACCGACTAAAACGACCTGAAAAACTAAAGACACTTTAATTAATATCCACGACCTCGCCTGCGTTTCTTTTAGGGATCCAATTTCCCTAATCTAAAACGCTCCATATTATTGATCACCAAACTCACGCTTCCTCTAACAGCAGCTACGTGAGCAGGGCGCCACCGCGCCGCCATAAAACCCCCCACCACAGCGCCTGAGGGGATAGCGGGACTTAAGGGAGATAAAGGCCGTCCCAAAGGTCGGGTCAGCGGCGCCGTGAACGTTGACACCGCTGTGACCCTCTCCGCTCCTCAGACAGGATTAATACCGGTAATGGTTTTGGGTGGGAGAGCACTTCCTGTCAGCCACCTGAGTTTGGGACCCTCATATTGATTCACGTCTCAGCGTTTCCTCCCCCCACCTCCCTCTTCATGTCGGAGCCCAGAATCAACACAGGAAGCAAACAAATGACCGGACGCGTTAGAGAAGACGAGGCAGACCCAGAGAGGAGGTTTGATGAATCCTCTTCATCATCGGTGGGCCGCCGTCATCATCACACAAACACACAAGGACAACAAAACAGGAAAACACACAAATGTAGAAACGTGAGTGGAAATGTGAGAATGTGAAGAAGTCCGATCTGGACCTGACGTCAGCAGGGACAGGAGAGTGGTACCGCCGCTGATCCATCAGCAGGAGTGTCGGGTAGTTAGAGGTCAGAACTCTCAGCGATGACCCTGATGACCTTTTCTCCATAATAAGGTGAATGCATTCTTTAAATGGTTCCAACATCTTAAAGCTTGATTGAACTCTTCTCTTCTGGACCGCCCTAAAAGTCCTGTGAAAAAGTACCGGACCCCTCTTCTGTTTTCACAAAAAAGTAGTGAACACTGAATTCTAGTGTGAAGGGAATAATTATTTGTCACTAAGTTAAACATCGTTTTCCCAGCGCCTAAATCAGCAGAGTGAAAAAGTATTGGCTTCTTAGAAGCAACAATCAATCCTAAAAACGGACCCGCCCAATCCTGATCACCAGCAGACCGGTTCACCCACATCATCACTTCAGCAGAACATCTCCAGAAGCAGGAAGTGGTCTCCTGGGTCCCAGTAGAACAATATGCCACGATCAACAGGAAGTGCTGAAGGTGACTGAAAACCATCGTTCTTCAGGAGGGTCCTGGACCAGTTTCTAAGGTCCTAGAACTCCAGTCCGTTGGTCATCAATCTGTGAGGTCATCAGTATGTGAGGTCATCAGTCAGTGAGGTCATCAGTCCGTTGGGTCATCAGTCTGTGAGGTCATCAGTCCGTTGGGTCATCAGTATGTGAGGTCATCAGTCTGTGAGGTCATCAGTCCGTTGGGTCGTCAGTATGTGAGGTCATCAGTCAGTGAGGTCATCAGTCCGTTGGGTCATCAGTATGTGAGGTCATCAGTCTGTGAGGTCATCAGTCCGTTGGGTCATCAGTATGTGAGGTCATCAGTCCGTTGGGTCATCAGTATGTGAGGTCATCAGTCTGTGAGGTTATCAGTCCGTTGGGTCATCAGTATGTGAGGTCATCAGTATGTGAGGTCATCAGTATGTGAGGTCATCAGTCCGTTGGGTCATCAGTATGTGAGGTCATCAGTATGTGAGGTCATCAGTATGTGAGGTCATCAGTATGTGAGGTCATCAGTCCGTTGGGTCATCAGTATGTGAGGTCATCAGTCTGTGAGGTCATCAGTCCGTTGGGTCGTCAGTATGTGAGGTCATCAGTCAGTGAGGTCATCAGTCCGTTGGGTCATCAGTATGTGAGGTCATCAGTCTGTGAGGTTATCAGTCCGTTGGGTCATCAGTATGTGAGGTCATCAGTATGTGAGGTCATCAGCCAGTAGCTTTTAGGAAGTTATGTCTGAAAGTTTTATTTTTCTTAAAAAAACGAACTGTTGAGGAATGGTGGCCAAGAAACGTAAAACTCCCCCTAGTGTCGGAGATATGCAACTGCCCTTTCCCAGAATCAATCCAGTTGGTCCTCACACTAAGGTCTAAGCTGCTATCTAATTTGAAATGATCCATGACGTAGTTATCGCGTTAGCCTGAGGGAGCTGCGGCGGCGTCCCAATTCTTCGGTCGTATAATAATGTCGGTTGAAAGCAGGCCACACCCCCTCTTAAAGAATGTGATATTTTATTTTCACCCACAAAATCCTTTTGTCCATCCTGTCATTAGTAGAATACAACACATTCATCGCAGTAACTCCAAAACAAGCGTCATGTAAACATGTAAAAACCCGACACAACACTGTGACCGAAGGTTTCTCCGAACCTGTCCTCGACACGTATAAACAGTTTGTACGATCACAGAGTTAGTGAGATATTATTCTCTGCTGTCAGCGAGATGATCGGAAAACCTCACAGGAAGTCATTTCAATCAGCGATAACGCTTTCTGTCCATGTGGGGGGTCAGAAGATGGGCCATTCAATTGTTGGAGAAACACTTGACTGATCCAACAGGAAGCAGCATGATCATCATCATCGTCATCGTCATCGTCCTTCTTCTGGAGCGGTCCGGCTCATTAGCCGTCGCGTCCACCGCGCCTCCTTCACAACAGAGAACTTTTTAGAGCAGCATGTCTGCAGACGGCGGCCCGCTAGGTCCAAAAGAACCACCATCTGAGAGCAGCGAATGACACTGTGGGCCGGGCAGCGAGCCAATGACCTGAGACTCACTGTGATGTCACAAAGCCACGCCTCTCACAATGCATGCGGTCATGTGACTCATTGTCATTAAAACACATCAATTGCAGCTTTTTATTTTCTTCTTTTTTTTTTTTTTTTTTTTGAAGAGTTCATCTTAAACGGAAGAGTTCTTGTTCCACTGAATCTACATAAGAAGAAGCGGCAGGTTAGAGAAAAGCGGAGCGCCGCGTTCGGAATGCTCCGAATATTAAGACGGCGTTTCAGCTCCCGGCGGCTCTGGGATCTGTTCAGACAGGAATGATCAACAGTTCTGTTTCTGGAATTATCTGCAGGAGGGATATCATCACAGAAAGGCCTTCAGTCAGCGGCATGGAGAGAGAATAAAGGCACCAACAGGCCGACGGATCAGCAGCGCCACAGGAAGTGAGACGGGTCATCCGATACCGCGCACGCACATGACATCACGCAGCTGGGCACATTTAACCGACACAGAAGGTGGAGATTCCACACTGGGATCTCCTGAAATCAGAAATCTCTGGTTTTATCTTTTGTGATAATATAACGAGGCGCGCCTGAAAAAGGTGCTGGTGCTGTCTGAAGCGGGCCGCTGCTCTACATGAAGAACTGGGCCAGCAGGTTGGCCGCGCCCAGCAGGATCAGGAGGCTGTGGAAGATGGCCGACGGCCAGCGGAGCTCCCCCTGTCTCCTCAGAGCGATCATGTGGATCAGAGACGGGAAGACGAAGACCAGCGCCAGGCCGCATGTCGCACCAGAGAACCTGCAAGACGGGACAGAGTTGGATTCAGAACCAGGGGGTGGCTTCAGCCCGTACAGACAAACAACCACTCGTGCTCAGAGGTACCGATCCGACACCAATGCATGTTTCTTTCTTCTCACAGTTTTCAAGGAGAATCTGTGATGGACTGATTTCCATAAAGTCCCTCTGATCAGACGACGGATGGACTCAGAGGACTTTGTAAGAAAGACTGAAGTGAATCTCTGTAGAACAGTAACAGAGTGAAGGAGGTGAATGAGGAGATAGTTCCGTCGTTCTCTCCTTCACCAGTAACAACAATCAACATTTAGACGCGCTGGAGAGAGAGTGACATCATGTGATCTGGGTTTCATGTCGCCGGACACGGCGCTGACTCGGTTCCTACAAATACAAAAACAAAGACGGATCAATTCCCCCCGCGCAGCAGAACCAGGACCTGACCTTTCTCCGGAGCACAGTCTGGCTGCTGCAGAGTAGAAATCAGATAATGAGATCAAGAAAATACGAGCTCTACAAACCTGGAACCCTGTCGGTGATAAAAAAAAAAAAACACATCAGGACGGCGGTTTACAACTTCCTCCTGATTCGCTGATCATTTCCCTCTCGCCAAACTTCAATCATCTGCCGTAAAGCCATGATGAGTCAGTACTAAAAGGTTTTACAGCTGACAGAAAGACCTTCTGACTGTACGAACTATAACTCCTGATTTCTAAGCAGGATAATCAACGTTGTGCTCACTTCAGCTGTCGGTGGTCATAATGATATGGCTGGCCAGTTTATATGCTCATAGTCACACACACCATCAAAACTTTAAACTAATATGAAAGCAAAGGTTTTCATTGAATCCGTGTTACTCAGTTGGAGATGGGAGGGGCTGAAAAGTGGGAGGAGCCTGAGTCAGTGTAACAACTCAGGAGCTGGATTTGTGGGAGGAGCTGAGTGTGTGGGAGGGGCTTGTTTCCTTAATATTAGATGATGCTATACTTCTTACTTAATAAAAGTAATTCTTCTAGAATTCTTTATAGAGTTTCTTTGTTTTTTTCCTGAATAATATTTGGACCCGGCGCCAGGTGTCACATGGGCCCGGTGCAGAACCCGGTGGCTATGGTTCCGGAAATATACTAAGGTGTAGAGTACCAACCAACAAATTTCTGTAGAATGGACAGAAGATGAAACTGAACCAGTGCCGTTATACTTTACAGCAAAGTTCTGTCCTCAAGAACCCCCCCAATCCCCTGCGTTGTCCTCAAATTAAACGGACATTATGCCCAAACAGTGTTTTTTCATTATTAGGGTAAAACTGGATTTTCTCCTTGGGTCGGTTCTCGCGGGCCAACTTTGGACTCAATCGGACCAACGGTTGAGAAATTACGATCTGGAAAGTTCTGGAGGTGAAGCTCACGCAAGTACGCACAGATACACTATTTGACTACAGCAGAATCACACCGATCAGCCATAACATTAAAACCACCTTTCTGGTGAAGGCTCCCCTGATAGTCACGGTGTGTTCTGACACAGTTCTATCAGAACCAGGCCCCGACTTACAGGTAACCGTGTTAACCAGACAACCAATGTTATTCCCCTCATCCCATCGTCAGTGGTTATAATGTTACGGCTGATTAGTGCAAACCATGAAAATGAAATGTGAAATGGCGCCACCATGTGTTATTAGAGTGAAAACTACAAACCCAGAATGATTGAACGTGTTCAGAACACGAGTCCCTGGTGAGGCGTCGGCGTTTACCTTATGATGGATCCGATGTTGGGGTAGAACCGGGCCATCAGGACTCCAGCTCCGACGATCAGGATGTTCAGCGCCAGAACGTGGAAGAACCTACAGACACAACGTTAGAACGCGTCACATGCTGAAGATGATCCTGTATGAATAGTTATTTTGAGAGTGAGCGAGTGAGTGAGTGAGTGAGTGAGTGAGTGAGTGAGTGAGTGAGTGAGTGAGTGAGTGAGTGAGTGAGTGAGTGAGTGAGTGAGTGAGTGAGTGAGTGAGTGAGAGAGATATCGATATGAAAATAATAAGGATAATAGAAATAATAATAATAAAGGTTATTATATTAATAATACAAATCAGAATAATGATAAGAAAATAAAAATAATAATGATAATATTAATGGTAATTAAGATGACAACAACAATAAATAATAATAATAACAACAATAATAGAATTACAATAATAGTGATGATTACAATGAATAATAATTTTTTTTACTGATAATAATAATAACAATAATAATATCCTTTAATGTTACCCGGGGTAATGGTTTCCAAATATCTGGCCCATCATCTGGACCCGGACCAGGTACCCCAGCAGGGGGTAGACGGTGACCATCTGGAACAGCAGGAAGGTCCGAGCCACAAACACCATCACATCACTGCTGGAGAAGTTATCCAGGAAGTTCTGCAGGAGAGGAGACAGCGATGGAGGGTTTGGAGCGTGACGGGGTCGATCGGGGGGCTTTAAGAGCTTTAAAGGTTCGTCCTCCGTAGAAAACATTACCTCATCAGATCCACAAAGTGAGATGGACATAAAGCAAATAGGAGATAAAATTATATCTGGAATCTCTTTGAATCTCTTTGATCTCATTCCTCCTGCTGTGGGGGGTTTGTTCTGACCTTTACACAACAATGTCCGCTGGGATCAGGGCTTTAAGTGCACAACGATGAATTGTGCAAAACCTTGTTTGAATCAGAGTTTGAGTTTGAGTAGAAATAGTGTTTGGAGGAAATGGAGCGGGTTGAAACGGAGAGCATTTGCATAAATGTGAAGAGATAACGGATAAATACTGGCGGCACCACTTCAGCATCACGGAGGAGAAAACACGACGGGGGTAAAGGTGAAGGGTCGCTCTCACCGGCTCGATGCATTCTTTGGAGAGAGGAGGTGAAGGAAAGGCAGCAAAGATCAACACCCCCACATAGAGGTAGGTCAGTCCTACGAGGAGGTAGGCCACAGACAGATCCCGTACCTGCAAACAACAAACAAACAACAAACAAACAACAAACAGCAAAATTAGATTCTGAAGAGTCTTTGGTTTCAGTCACATGATAAAACTCAGTAAGTATAAAACTCAGTAAGTATATATCATAGTGACGAGGAACGCCGTCATAGTGATGAGGAACGCTGTCATGGTGATGACGAAGGTCGTCATGGTGATGAGGAACGCCGTCATAGTGACGAGGAACGCCGTCATAGTGATGAGGAACGCCGTCATGGTGATGAGGAACGCCGTCATGGTGATGAGGAACGCCGTCATAGTGACGAGGAACGACGCCGTCATAGTGATGAGGAACGCCGTCATAGTGACGAGGCACGCCGTCATAGTGACGAGGCACGCCGTCATAGTGACGAGGAACGCCGTCATAGTGACGAGGAACGCCGTCATGGTGACGAGGAACGCCGTCATAGTGACGAGGAACGCCGTCATAGTGACGAGGAACGCCGTCATAGTGACGAGGAACGCCGTCATGGTGACGAGGAACGCCGTCATGGTGAGGAGGCACGCCGTCATAGTGACGAGGAACGCCGTCATAGTGACGAGGAACGCCGTCATGGTGATGAGGAGCGCCGTCATGGTGATGAGGAACGCCGTCATGGTGATGAGGAACGCCGTCATGGTGATGAGGAACGCCGTCATGGTGATGAGGAGCGCCGTCATGGTGATGAGGAAGAGCGCCGTCATGGTGATGAGGAAGAGCGCCGTCATGGTGATGAGGAACGCCGTCATGGTGATGAGGAGCGCCATCATGGTGATGACGAAGGTTGTCATGGTGATGAGGAACGCCGTCATGGTGATGAGGAACGCCGTCATGGTGATGAGGAACGCCGTCATGGTGACGAGGAACGCCGTCATAGTGACGAGGAACGCCGTCATAGTGACGAGGAACGCCGTCATGGTGACGAGACACGCTGTCATAGTGACGAGGCACGCCGTCATAGTGACGAGGAACGCCGTCTTAGTGACGAGGAACGCCGTCATAGTGACGAGGCACGCCGTCTTAGTGACGAGGAACGCCGTCATAGTGACGAGGCACGCCGTCATAGTGACGAGGCACGCCGTCATAATGACGAGGAACGCCGTCATAGTGACGAGGAACGCCGTCATAGTGAGGAGGCACGCCGTCATAGTGACGAGGAACGCCGTCATAGTGACGAGGAACGCCGTCATAGTGACGAGGAACGCCGTCATAGTGACGAGGAACGCCGTCATAGTGACGAGGAACGCCGTCATGGTGACGAAGAACGCTGTCATGGTGATGAGGAACGCCGTCATAGTGAGGAGGCACGCCGTCATAGTGATGAGGAACGCCGTCATAGTGATGAGGAACGCCGTCATAGTGAGGAGGCACGCCGTCATAGTGATGAGGAACGCCGTCATAGTGATGAGGAACGCCGTCATAGTGATGAGGAACGCCGTCATAGTGACGAGGAACGCCGTCATAGTGACGAGGAACGCCGTCATAGTGACGAGGAACGCCGTCATGGTGATGAAGAACGCCGTCATGGTGATGAGGAACACCGTCATAGTGATGAGGAACCCATCATAGTGATGACGAAGGTCGTTATGGTGACGAGGAACGCCGTCATAGTGACGAGGAACGCCGTCGTCATAGTGACGAGGAACGCCGTCATAGTGACGAAGAACGCCGTCATAGTGATGAAGAACGCCGTCATAGTGATGAAGAGCGCCGTCATAGTGATGAGGAATGCCGTCATAGTGATGAGGAACGCCGTCATAGTGATGAGGAACCCATCATAGTGATGAGGAACCCATCATAGTGATGAGGAACGCCGTCATAGTGATGAGGAACGCCGTCATAGTGATGAGGAACCTGTCATAGTGATGAGGAACGCCGTCATAGTGATGAGGAAGGTCGTCAAACCTGACTGTTGCATTTCCTGGTGCAAATTTGCGTCTTCTTGCAGATTTGCGTACGTGATATATTAATATAATAGATTATATTAATATATAAATTAGGAGTTTTGAGGATGTGAGGATGGTCCCACCTGGACACACACACACACACACACACACACACAGGCTCACGTTGTTCTCCTGGTGCTTGTTGCTCTTCATCAGCGTGATGATGCAGTTGTGAATGAAGAAGGCCAGAGTGAGGACGCCGGTCAGCTGAGGGAAGAGCAGCCGGAACTCTGAGAGAGGAAACAGAGAGACGTAAACTGGCCGCTGCGTTAGTTCAGTTCGCACAAATATAAAAATACACAAAGACAAACGAGGATAAGGACGAGTCATCGTTCGTCCTCATCGTCTTCTTCAAAACAACATTCCATGAAGGATAAGGAACATCACACACAGAAAATACAGTAAAACTACAAGAGGAACACAAAATAATAACAGCTACCAATGAATAGGTGAATGTGAAAACAAACGTGATCACATGACATTTATGAGGTCCATGTGTGTGTGTGTCCTCGTGTGTGTGTGTGTGTCCTCCTGTGTGTGTCCTCCTGTGTGTGTGTGTGTGTGTGTGTGTGTGTGTGTGTGTGTGTGTGTGTGTGTGTGTTTCTGGAGGAGCAAGATTTAATGTTGTGGCTGATTAATGTTTATGTGAGTAAGAAATTGATGATGGGTGAAATATCTGCAAAAAAATCTTTATTATAGTGATAGTCATGTGAATCCTCATCATGGTCATGTGAATCCTCATGATAGTCATGTGAATCCTCATGATGGTCATGTGAATCCTCATGATAGTCATGTGAGTCCTCACGATGGTCATGTGAATCCTCATGATAGTCATGTGAATCCTCATGATGGTCATGTGAATCCTCATCATGGTCATGTGAATCCTCATCATGGTCATGTGAATCCTCATGATAGTCATGTGAGACCTCATGATAGTCATGTCAAACCTCATGATAGTCATGTCAAACCTCATCATAGTCCTGTCAAACCTCATCATAGTCATGTGAAACACGATAGTCATGTGAGACCTCATCATAGTCATGTCAAACCTCATCGTGGTCATGCGAAACCTCATCGTGGTCATGTGAAACCTCATGGTGGTCATGTGAAACCTCATGGTTGGCATGCCAAACATCATGGTGGTCATGTCAAACCTCATCATGGTCATGTGAAACCTCATCATGGTCATGCGAAACCTCATCATGGTCATGCGAAACCTCATGATGGTCCTGCGAAACCTCATGATGGTCATGTGAAACCTCATGATGGTCATGCGAAACCTCATGATGGTCATGCAAAACCTCATGATGGTCATGCGAAACCTCATGATGGTCATGCGAAACCTCATGATGGTCATGTGAAACCTCATGGTGGTCATGCAAAACCTCATGGTGGTCATGCAAAACCTCACGGTGGTCATGCGAAACCTCATGATGGTCATGCGAAACCTCATGATGGTCATGCGAAACCTCATGATGGTCATGTGAAACCTCATGATGGTCATGTGAAACCTCATGATGGTCATGTGAAACCTCATGATGGTCATGTGAAACCTCATGATAGTCATGGGAAACCTCATGATAGTCATGGGAAACCTCATGATAGTCATGGGAAACCTCATGATAGTCATGGGAAACCTCATTATAATCATGTGAAACCTCATGATAATCGTGTGAGACCTCATGATAGTCATGGGAAACCTCATGATAGTCATGTGAAACCTCATCATAGTCGTGTGAAACCTCATGATAGTCATGGGAAACCTCATGATAGTCATGGGAAACCTCATGATAGTCATGTGGAACCTCATGATTGTCATGTGAATATGCATGACTACTAGCATGCACAGATAAAACTATTGAACGGACAGACACGAATCTACAACAGGTAGATGAACGTCTGATGAACGTAGTGGAGGGAAGATCAAAGAAACGTTCACGTCTTACCTGGAACATAGAACTGGGTGCTTTCGAACCAGTTGAAGTCCAGGTGGAAGCCGAGGCGCGCAGCTTTAAACGTGACCAGTGCGATGAGGTAAATGACTGATATCGTACCTGGAGGACGAAGACGACAAGAACAAGAATGTTGGAGACGAAAAAAAAGATGAAGATGAAAAATCTGAGATCAGAAATGAGTGAGTGAAGACAGCGCCGTCACTATCTACTACGAGGAGCGATGAGGGCGGAGCCTCCTCCTAACCCCTCGCAGAGGACATGTAGGTGTGTGCATGAAGACGAGACATGTCAATCATCATCATCAACACCGCAGCAGTAGTCGAGTGGGCACCAACAGCAGCGCTGAAGCTAGAATGAGGTGTGGTCAGGTGCATTATGGGTACATCTAAGAAAGCAATCTCAATCCACTGATTTAGAGACGCCCACCCAAATGGGCCACTGAGCCTCATGGGTAAATCATCAGGTATGGCGTTATTTCACCTTCTTGTCTTTTTCTTGCGTTAAATAAAAAGTATGATCCTCAAAATACTACAACGCAAATACTCGACCTGAAACTACTTAACCCCCCCACACACACACACACACACCCACACACACACACACACACACACACACACTATAGATACATAGACTTGTTCTAAAATGACATTAAAGATAAATTCTCATTTCCAACTGGTTCTACAGGAATAAAAACCTCAACCCTCTACTCTGACTCTGCTTACTCAGCACTAAACCATTCCAGCAGTGTGACTGATGACGCCGCCGCGTTCATTTTAGCTGACTCATCGTTTCAATTCAGAGGAACCAACGGCGATCTGCACAGATTCCTACCCAACCCGTCAGACTTGTAGAAACCTCAGAAAGACTGCGAATGCTCTTCCCGGACAGATTTTAATCTTCGGATGGGAACATCTGCAGACGTTTGCACTCTTACTGGGTTTGAGTCGGCGAATAAAACATGGTGTCCTGACTGAGGGGGAACCAGGAGACCAAAGGAAGTCCAGTCTGAGGTTAGAGAGGAGGAACATCAAAACTTCCTCAGATGTCACATTCATTATTTATTATTAATATTCAATTTTCTTCCGCTGACCCGCGATCGCAGCCGGCTAATTTGGGATTTCGTCCCTCTCCCCAGCGGCACCCTCCGGCTCATCCTGGGGGATCCCGAGGCTTTCCCAGTCCAGAAGAGCGATACAGTCCCTCCGGCGGGCTCTGGTTCTTATTAAGTACTAATTATTAACATAATGGTTCTTATGGCTGCTCATGACTTGTCTTTCAGACTGAGTAAGTAAAAGAACCGATAAGGTTCCAGAATAAATCCTGGTTCTCCCTCCAGGCGAGGAGACATCCGACTTCGCAAACAGTAATTTCTTATTTAAGAATGACGAACCGCAGCAGAACCTAAAGAAGTTGGACCCTTCTGGAAATGGAGTGGACCGCTGGGATCCGTCTCTCTACGTCTGGAGACTCTAGCATTCTTTATAAATCTCCTCCTCGTACGTACGAGGAGGAGATCTTCTTCTTCTTCTTCTTCCTCCTCGTTCTCCCTTTCAGGGTCCAAATAGCGGATCACCCGTTTCCATCCACAGGCCCGTAACCCTGCTGGGTACCTGAACCGGAGGCGCCATTTGTTAAACCGGGCCCCAGATCAATTTTGGACATCAGTTTTGTATCTTTGTTTTCCTGTTTTGTATCTTTGTTTTCCTATTTTGTATCTTTGTTTTTCTGTTTTGTATCTTTGTTTTTCTGTTTTGTATCTTTGTTTTTCTGTTTGTATCTTTGTTTTCCTATTTTGTATCTTTGTTTTCCTGTTTTGTATCTTTGTTTTCCTGTTTTGTATCATTGTTTTTCTGTTTTGTATCTTTGTTTTTCTGTTTTGTATCTTTGTTTTCCTGTTTTGTATCTTTGTTTTCCTGTTTTGTATCATTGTTTTTCTGTTTTGTATCTTTGTTTTTCTGTTTGTATCTTTGTTTTCCTGTTTTGTATCTTTGTTTTCCTGTTTTGTATCTTTGTTTTCCTGTTTTGTATCATTGTTTTTCTGTTTTGTATCTTTGTTTTTCTGTTTTGTATCTTTGTTTTCCTGTTTTGTATCTTTGTTTTCCTGTTTTGTATCTTTGTTTTCCTGTTTTGTATCTTTGTTTTCCTGTTTTGTATCTTTGTTTTCCTGTTTTGTATCATTGTTTTTCTGTTTTGTATCTTTGTTTTTCTGTTTTGTATCTTTGTTTTCCTGTTTTGTATCTTTGTTTTCCTGTTTTGTATCTTTGTTTTCCTGTTTTGTATCTTTGTTTTCCTGTTTTGTATCTTTGTTTTCCTGTTTTGTATCTTTGTTTTCCTGTTTTGTTTTGACGTACACACGACAAAACGCCTCCAGCTGATTATTGTGCACCAAGTTTGGACTAAATCGTGATGGTTGCAATATTATTGCCTGGAAACGTTGCCTATAAATCTCCCCCTAGTGGCAAATATGCAAACTGACCTTTCCCAAAGTCAGTCCAGTTCTTCCTCGCTTTAAGGTCTAGGTTGGTATAAAATATGAACCCGATCCACGGAACAGCTTTTGAGTTATCGCGTTAACGCGACCAATCTGTGGCGGCGCCGAACGATGCCTCCGGGGGATATAATAAACGATTGTAATAATAATGACGATAAAACATAAAACTCTAAACTGAGGTCACCCCTGACGCTTCACGCCGACGCTGTGGCGTCCGAAACTCTTCCTGACTCATCATCACCCAATCACCGCATGTTCTTGAGGTCCTACGTTACCCAAGAAGGTGAACCTGGCGAAGAAGGAGGCGGAGCGGAAGCAGAGCAGCGGCAGCAGCAGGATGATGAGGTAGAGGGGGATGGTGTTGGTTTTGCTCCAGTAGTGATCAAAGCCGCTGGCAGAGGAGTCGTTCCCGCTGTCGCCGAGATAAGAGACCACGCCGCTGCAGTTCCCCTGGGGGTCTGTGTTCGGGTACAGACAGAGGACTGCGGACGGATCAAACAGGAAGTAACAATTATCCACCAGGCCATCGCTCCAATCGCTGAACAGCGTATCGAACATGAGAGGAAGAGCAAAAACAAGGTTTTCACCTACAAACAAACAGACGTGTCAGCATTTACTGAGTGGAACTACTGTAAGCAGAGCATCTCCATCAGCCATAACATTATAACCAGTGAGAGGTGACATTAGTCCATACAACTCATTACATCGTCTGTGCAGGAGAGGAGTAAAAATAAAACCTTCTAAATATGACAGACTTGAAGAGGACTCAAACTCTCTACGAATCATACCAAAGATCAGCCATAACATTATAACCACAGGTCAATTCAGAGTCACGTCGCTCATGTGGCTACCATGGCTACCTGTCAGCGGGCGGGGTTTATTTGGCAGGAATTGGATATTTGCATGTTGGAAACAGGAAAAACCCAACAAGAATCTGAGGCCACAGAAAGGGATGACAACTGCAGGTCTGGTTGGCTGTTGTAGGTTCTTGAACCTACCAAAGTGGTTGAAAGGATGCTGAAGGTTTGTGGCAAACAAAAAAGGGACCTACACAATATTAGTCCGATGGTTCGGCATATATCGTACGTACTTATGATTATTATATATATTTATGCTGTCATCCTCAGTTTGAGAGTTTCTGTCATATAACTTTAAGGATACTTTAGATTATGGCTTAAACTGTATCAGGAGTGGTACAGATTTAAAGAGAAAACTTACGTAATACTAAATGTGATAAACTTGTGTTTATCACAACATCAGCTGTCAGTCGAAAGTGACAACAGCAGCAGTGAGTTACCTCTATCGGAGCCATTGGTTCCCCACTCTGAGTCTTGGGTGGTGACATTGTGCGCGTAGTCTGCGGGAGGAAGAGGAAGAGTCAGATCAAAGCAGGTTTCAGAAACATCAATGACTTTTAATAATTTACCATCGGTGGAATAGAGGAACAGATAAACTCCGTTCTCCCTCATTTCTCATTTGGCATACATTACAAAGGTAATCTGTTACTGTGTGTGAGGAATCTGTTACTGTGTGTGAGTAATCTGTTACTGTGTGTGAGTAATCTGTTACTGTGTGTGAGTAATCTGTTACTGTGTGTGAGTAATCTGTTACTATGTGTGAGTAATCTGTTACTGTGTGTGAGTAATCTGTTACTGTGTGTGAGTAATCTGTTACTGTGTTTGAGGAATCTGTTACTATGTGTGAGTAATCTGTTACTGTGTGTGAGTAATCTGTTACTATGTTTGAGGAATCTGTTACTATGTGTGAGTAATCTGTTACTGTGTTTGAGGAATCTGTTACTGTGTGTGAGTAATCTGTTACTATGTGTGAGTTATCTGTTACTATGTGTGAGTGTTACTATGTGTGAGTGTTACTCTGTGTGAGTAATCTGTTACTATGTGTGAGTAATCTGTTACTGTGTGTGAGTAATCTGTTACTGTGTGTGAGTAATCTGTTACTGTGTGTGAGTAATCTGTTACTGTGTTTGAGGAATCTGTTACTATGTGTGAGTAATCTGTTACTATGTGTGAGTAATCTGTTACTGTGTGTGAGTAATCTGTTACTGTGTTTGAGGAATCTGTTACTATGTGTGAGTAATCTCTTACTATGTGTGAGTAATCTGTTACTGTGTGTGAGTAATCTGTTACTGTGTGTGAGTAATCTGTTACTGTGTTTGAGGAATCTGTTACTATGTGTGAGTAATCTGTTACTGTGTTTGAGGAATCTGTTACTGTGTGTGAGTAATCTGTTACTGTGTTTGAGGAATCTGTTACTATGTGTGAGTAATCTGTTACTGTGTTTGAGGAATCTGTTACTGTGTGTGAGTAATCTGTTACTATGTTTGAGGAATCTGTTACTATGTGTGAGTAATCTGTTACTGTGTTTGAGGAATCTGTTACTGTGTGTGAGTAATCTGTTACTATGTGTGAGTAATCTGTTACTATGTGCGAGTGTTACTATGTGTGAGTGTTACTCTGTGTGAGTAATCTGTTACTGTGTGTGAGTAATCTGTTACTGTGTGTGAGTAATCTGTTACTATGTGTGAGTAATCTGTTACTATGTCTGAGTGTTACTATGTGTGAGTGTTACCATGTGTGAGTGTTACCATGTGTGAGTGTTACCATGTGTGAGTGTTACCATGTGTGAGTGTTACCATGTGTGAGTGTTACCATGTGTGAGTGTTACCATGTGTGAGTAATACGTTACTATGTGTGAGTAATCTGTTACTGTGTGTGAGTAATATGTTGTAGTGAGTTACCATGTTGCTAACAAACAACGATTTTCTGCCTGTTAGCTTTCAAACAAAACTTTATTGACATGTGTCAGTGGCGACAAAAGTCTAAAGGAACCGGACGGGTCCTTCTGGATGAGCCTCATGTCATGAGCTTCAGCAAACGTTTGATTCCTACGGCGTGAGCCCAGTTTAAAGCGATGAAGACGAAGACTTTCTGATATTCTAGCCGCCAAACAGAACCACGCCATCAACCTCTGACCTGTACAGGACCAGCATCTTCTCAGAGCGTCACGACTTACTGTAGATGAACTGCCCGGTGTTGTAGAGGAAGTTGGACATGAGGACCCAGTAGACCACCATAGCTCCAATCAGGGACACCATGGAGAAGAACAAACTGGACCACTGGCCAAACTTCCCAAAGTAGTACCGGCAGACATCCGGGAACTCCCAGTCGGACGTGTCCAGGTAGGCTGAACAGAACCGAGAGAGAGGATGAATGTCAGCGCAAACAGAAAAGTGTGAGTTTTCTCATTTATTTCAGATAAGAAACAAAGAAGGATAAATAAATACATCAAAGGGAAAAAGATCAGAGAATCATTTATCAAACCTTTGATGAAATCCTATTAAACAGACACTAAAGGAGACACCACCTAAAAGAGTTCTACCTGACCGTACCAGAGTCTCCATAATCTACAAGTTATACTGATCAGCCACCACTTCAGAACCACTGAAAGGTAACCATGGTAACCAGATAATCACTCATATACCTGTCAGTGGTTATCTGGTTACCATGGTTACCTGTCAGTGGTCAGGATTATTATCTGGTTACCATGGTTACCATGGTTGATATTGGTAGCAGGAACAATGGATCAGTCTGAGAAGCTGAGAGACCCCATAAAGGACTAAATTGTGATGGCTTAACATTTGGGTCAGAACATCTCCAGAACTGCAGGTCTTGTTCACTGAACCCAAAGATCTACTGCAGGACTATCTGCTGAAACGTTGATGCTGGTTCTGGTAAAGTGGTGTCAGAACACACAGTGACATCACAGAGCTGTTTGGTGGCCAAAGGAGAAGCTACACCACAGGAGGAAGGTGGTGGTGTTGATATGACTCTACTTCTTCTTCTTCTCCTTCAGAAAGAAGGGCTGTAAAGATTCTGGAGACCACAGGACCGTTGACCGGGTTCTGCTGTGAAGCTTTAGCCTGGACTCTGTCTCCTCCTCAGTGCCATGGCGACAGGAAATATCAGCCATCTCTGTTCTGATAACTATTTTTACATTCATTATGGTCTTCCATCCTGACAGCAGCTGAAGTGGTGCTGCCATCAGGTGGTCTCATAACGGTACCACACCCTCCACCTGGAGAGGGCAGCTTTCGTGGGATTCTAGCGAGAACCCAAAGTCTGTATTCATGAAGCTTCCTGGTGCAGGGAGCTCCTCCTGCTGATGAAGAGTCTCCCCTTAAAGTGTCCAGCCTGGTAAGAGTGACTAACAAAGACTCTTCCTCAGCAGAGGAGAACATCTGGACCCTGTCCGAGCCTCACCTCTCAGTGGTTATAATCTTATGGCTGACCCGTGTCAAATGTCATGACAAACATTTCCACTCTTCCCCAATGCAGTTTCTCTAGTTCATAGAACTCACCACTAATTATTACGAGGAATTAGATCTTTGCAGAAAACCGTTTTATGATGTCATCAGACTGAAATGTTAAGAAATTGCTGACAGAATGTTCTGTTTAAGGAACTCACTGGATTAAAGGACGTCCTTGTGTGTGTGTGTGTGTGTGTGTGTGTCTGCATGGGTGTGTGTGTATGGGTGTGTGCGTGTGTGTGTGTCTGCATGGGTGTGTGTGTGTTTGACTGTGTGTGTGTGCGTGTGTCTGCATGGGTGTGTGTGTATGGGTATGTGTGTGTGCCTGTGAGTGTATGGGTGTATGAGTGTGTGCGTGTGTTTGTTTGCCTGTTTGTGCGTGCGTGCATGCATGCCTGTGTGTACCTGTGTGTGTGTGTGTGTGTGTGTGTGTGGGTGTGCCTGTGTGTGTGTGTGTGTGTGTGTGTGGGTGGGTGTGCCTGTGTGTGTGTGTGTGCGTGCGTGCATGCATGCCTGTGTGTACCTGTGTTTGTGTGTGTGTGTGTGTGTGTGCGTGCGTGCATGCATGTCTGTGTGTACCTGTGTTTGTGTGTGTGTGTGTGTGTGCGTGTGTGTGTGTGGGTGGGTGGGTGTGCCTGTGTGTGTGTGTGTGCGTGCGTGCATGCATGCCTGTGTGTACCTGTGTGTGTGTGTGTGTGTGTGTGTATGTGCGTGTGTGTGCATATCTGCTACGTGAAACTGGTGGAGCAGGAAGTAAAGTGTCGTTTGTTTACCAGTAAACATTCTCTCTAGGTTATAGTTTATCTCTAAATATAGACGCCGTCTGCTCAGATTTAAAGTTCATGTCTGACGTTTCTGAGAAACTGAACCAGGTTAAACCGTGTTGTTCTGTGTCGTATGATGAACACGAGGATGATGAAGGCTGCTGTAGTTGCTCTGGTCTGCTGACCTCAGCCTGTCTGCTACACCACTTCCTGTCTGCTCCACCACCTCCTGTCTGCTCCACCACCTCCTGTCTGCTACACCACCTCCTGTCTGCTACACCACCTCCTGTCTGCTACACCACCTCCTGACTGCTACACCACCTCCTGTCTGCTACACCACCTCCTGTCTGTTACACCACCTCCTGTCTGCTACACCACCTCCTGTCTGCTACACCACCTCCTGTCTGCTTCAGCACCTCCTGTCTGCTACACCACCTCCTGTCTGTTACACCACCTCCTGTCTGCTACACCACCTCCTGTCTGCTACACCACCTCCTGTCTGCTACACCACCTCCTGTCTGCTACACCACCTCCTGTCTGCTACACCACCTCCTGTCTGCTACACCACCTCCTGTCTGCTAAACCACCTCCTGTCTGCTACACCACCTCCTGTCTGCTACACCACCTCCTGTCTGTCACGTCTAACCCAACATTCACTTAATCATTAATTTATTTATTCACCGTTTTATTTATACATTTTTTCATCTATTTATTTCCGAATTTAAGCTTTTCTTGATTGTTTACTTCTATATTTCTTTGTCCGTATGTTAATGAGGAGGGCGGGGCTAACCTCGGTCTAGAGCAGGAAATAATCTCCCCTCCTGTGAGCGTCCCTCAGGTTAACCTCATTCTGGATCACGTCTGATATTTACTCTCTGGAACTTCTGGTGCGTGTGTTTCTTCTAACCAGCGCGTATCTGGACTCACGTATTGCCCGTGGCGATTTGAGGACGACGTAGCAGCAGTAGAGCATCAGCAGGCCGATGAGGATGATGATGATGATCCCCAGAGTGAAGCCAGCCTGAAGGGACAAAGACGCATTCAGCTGATTACAAACTCTAAACTCTAGAATAACCGATGTCAGTCCTCGCCGTTGGCGTGGAAAGAAGTGGATGACCTGTTTTATGCCCCAAGGTATGCTGAGGATAGAGGTGCCCATCATCGTGTTCCAGATCGCAAATCTGTGAGGGAAGACGACAGAGGAGGTCAAACACGTCTCCAAGTGTATTTAGTTTGACGGACAGAAGGATGGTGGCGGGGCTCACATGGTGATGATGCTGGGGTTTTTAGAGGCGTGGTCACTCCCTGTCACCTTGAAAGCCGTGCCCAGTGGGCTGTAGATGTAGATCTCCTCAGGCGTGGGGACGACATGGTTGGGGGGACTCTGGAAGGGGAAGAAAACATCTGGTCCTTTTCTGAGACTCTTAGATCTTCACTCAGTGGGCGGGATAATATATCCTGCCAACAAACCAGATAATAGACCCCACCCACTGACAGGTAACCATGGTAACCAGGTAATAGATCCCACCCACTGACAGGTAACCATGGTAACCAGGTAATAGATCCCACCCACTGACAGGTAACCATGGTAACCAGGTAATAGATCCCACCCACTGACAGGTAACCATGGCAACTAAATGGTTCTGAACTCTGGCTTTGGGCGCTTTCTTCATTTAAACAAAAATAAAAAAGTTCCCTAAAGGAAAATATTATTATTTTATTTTATAATTTCTGGTCTGGCGGGCGACAATAAAGAGTTATTGTTTATAATTCTGTGATAAAAGCATGATAACATGAATGGAGGACCGGGGAGAGGAGGGATAGAAGCCGTCTATGATGAACGGGGGGGGGGGGGGGGGGGGGGGGGGGGTCTACACCACCGCCCACAAATCCCACCAGCAGCAGTCTGAACACCCCCCCTCAGACAGTTCCACCATCACTCACACCTGGATCATCATGGGGACGAGTCACATGACGACTCAGCAGACAATCAAGCCTGTCTGTGACCCCCCAACAGAGCTGTGTGCTCAGACCCAGCGACCCTCGATCCATCAATACCTGAGGCCCCCAGCAGTCAGTTAGAACCGAAGGGAGAAACATCTTCAACTTTTAAAACTGGGGGCCCGTTGCCTCCGACTCCACCTTCAAGGACGGAGGGTCTCCAACAGGATGAAGGAGTTTCTGCACAAACATCCAGGCGGTGACTGGACCTACTAGTAATCTGTCGGAGGAGCCGGTCAGTCTGCCGTAGTAATGGAGTCTGCTGTTGAGGATGGCGGCTTCAGCGGACACCCTCTCCTGTGGGTCGTCAGCAACGATGTTCCTGGGTTCTACGTGGAAAGGTCTAGAAGAAGGACAAACAAGTCATGTCATTTCTACCAGAACTCCATTCAAAACCGTTTACGACAAAAACACACAACGCAATTCTTTTACGACCTCTCCACTGGGGGTTTTACCGACTTTCTGTTAACGGCACTTCAGACTCAAAAGGAACCCATTTAGGTGTCATCGGGCTTGTGCAAGTCTGGGTCCCCCCAGACACAGGGGGAGGTCAACCCAGGCCCGTGGTGGTCAACCCAGCCACGTGGGGGTCAACCCAGCCTCTATGGGAGCATGACAGCCACATTGGGGTCAATGGAGCCACACGGGGTCTCAACCCAGGCATATAGAGGTCCAGAAGGACGGAGAAGGCTTGGACGACTAGTGAAAGGCATTTTTCAGAAGTTTATAGATGGATTTTGAGATTCAGTCCGACAGAGAATCCATGGAAACCTGGTTGTACTTGGAACCCCAGCATGCTAAAAAGACAGGAAGTACTTTATGTGCTGGAAAACTCACTGGTCTCTGTGAAATACCAAACTGGATTAAAACTCACACAAACTGTAGATGCTGGAGTGAGACCAGCGATCACTGGACTAACACCTCCCCATTTATGGGTCAGTTCCAGGAAGCCTTCCTTGTTTCCTTGTAGAAGGAACCAGGATCATGAGCCTCACACTCCCAGAGGAGAACAACATGCCGGTGCTTCTACCGGGTCAGGACAGCGTGCTGTGAAAGATTTTTGGACCCACTCCTGGTTCCTACTCCTCCTGTGGATCTCAGTCCAAACGGTGACGGATCTCCAAACTACGTTTCATATAAGCTGAAAACATATCAATCATCAAACAGCTAAATATCTAAAGTGATGGCTGGAGCTCAGAGTCTGACGACACCGTGGTGGAATCATGGTCCACTCTTCTCCACAGAACTGGAGGGTCTGAGCAGGAACGGATCTTCTCAGGTCCACCACAGCATCTCAACGGGGTTAAGGTCCAGACTTTGACCGAGACCGTTTGATCCATTCAGACGTGGACTTCCCTCTTCTGCTGGAGATCATTGTCTCAAGGCAAGACCTCACACACCGATGACCTCACACACCGATGACCTCACACACCGATGACCTCACAGACTGATGACCTGACATTCTCCTTCAGTAGAATCCATGATGGCGGGTCGTTCTGGTCCTGAAGCAGCAGATCGTCCTCAACGTTCCACGTCCACCTCCATGTTGGAGCGTAGGTCTGATGTTCTTCTGGTGGAACGCTGTGTTTGGTTTCCACCAGATGGAACTTTCCTCTCATCAGTCCAGAGAAGATTCTCCCAGAAGCTCTGAGGGTCATCACGGTGTATTGTGGGTAAATTCAGATTCGCTTTCATGTTTCGGCCGGAGAAGTTCACGTATGCAGACGACTCTGTTCTCTCCACCTCACACACATCGTAGATTTAACTTCTCTTCTTTTTCATCACTTCACAACTTTTGTTGCCCAAAGCCAGTGAAGGACGGTCATTTAACCGACCCAAAGGACCCCCTCAGACAGAGAGGTACTGGATCGGAGGTCGGATTACTTCAACCTTTACCTTTAACACTTTAAGTGTAATAACAATCCATAAAAAATACGTCCTACAGTAACAGCAAGGACTTTTACTTTTCAGACTTTTACTTGATTTAAACTTTGAATGAAGGGCTTTTACTTATATTGGAGTACTTTCACGGCGTGGTCCGAGTACTTTTTACTCAAGCACCGGGCTCCACTCAGGATTCTGTCTGCAGAAACCAAATTCTCATAACTGGGTTAAAGAATCTTTTCAAAATTTGAACAACATCAACAAAAAAAAAGTACAATTAAATCAAACAAAAACATGCAAGCTAGCATTGTTCCCGCCCTTTACCCTCCCTCCCCCCTCCCTCATCTAGGGCCGGGCGCACACTCAGCAAAAAAACAAAATGTAATAGGGCCTGTTAACAAAACAAACTAACCTCTACAGAAAAACAATTAAAAAGGAGATAAATTAAGATAAGGACTTTTGTGAGCCATAGATAACTCTGAAAGAACAGTAAGAGCAAAAACAGTCAGTGACTTAAGAACTTAAATATATGTGGGAAGGTAAAAATAAAGTGTCTAAGAAGTAAACGCAAACCAGTACTGATCGTATTCTTGTACTAGATAATCATACTGTGAAGTAAAAGAAGTAATATCGCACATTACAAGGGATTAGGATAAGTATAATATGAAGTAATACTGTGTTTTTCATGAACAGGTCATTAAAATGCTTTAACACACACACACACACACACATATATATATATATATATAAATAAATAAATAAATAAATAAATACAGCAAGAATAGCAAAATTCTGTAAATATTTCACATTCAGCCCAGAAGTCTCAGTTTGTGGCTTCCTCGTAGTTAGACTAGGTTCAGTGGAGTCAGTGGAAGCGGGTCACCTCGGCGCCGTCGGGCCAGTCCTACCTTTTAGCCTTGAAGTCCAGCGAGTCGGCGGAGCCTCTGTGGGAGTAATTCTCGCCGGGCTGCTCCGAGCTCAGCAGGCGCCTGCAGTCGTCCTCCATCGTGCCTCTGAAGCGCAGCTAGAGCCTCTCGGCGCTCATCACCTGACTGGGAGGAAAACGCCAAAGGTCAGGAACCTCCACGGGGCGAGGGCGCCGTAAAAAGAGCAAAGTTACGACCGCGTCCTGCCATCACGCGCGATTGAGCCGACGGCTGTCACTGATTATCTGACTCAATCAGAGCCACGTTTGTTTGAGTGATTGGAGCCACAGAGGGAGAAACGAGCAGATAAGACTAATCAAAACTTCCTCCTGGGAAGATCGAAGGTTCCTCCCTTTGATGAAACTCCCACTCATTGAAGAACGTGACAGATGGCGGATCAAAAGTAATGATCAAACAATCCTTCGCCGTCCTTCCAGCTGCCACCCAAACTAAGTTAAGAGTAAATGTAACGCCGGCTTAAAGGCTTAATTTCTACACTGTAAAAAATGAAGACGAGTGTTTTTGCACCTAGTGGATTTTGTAGAAAGGAAATGAGATTGAACGGATTCTGTTCATCATCATCATCATCATCATCATCATCCCTACGGAAGAAAAATGTCTGATCTGATGATCCGGGGTGAAATAAAGGCTCTCATGAGGACAAGAACCTGAGAACCGGATCCACTGAGGCAGGAGCCCACAACAGCGGAAGAAGCCCCTGAGACAGTTCAGCTCACAGCAGCAGGGTGCATGCTGGGACAGGAAACTTTGAGGTAGAGATTCAACACTCCTCGGGGTCATACAGGAACCATCAAAGCCCTCAGGTTCATACAAAACCATCAGAACCCTCATCTCCATACTGAACAACCAGACCCTTCAGGTCCATCCTAGAACCACCAGAGCCCTCGGGTCCATCCTAGAACCACCAGACCCTTCAGGTCCATCCTAGAACCACCAGAGCTCTCGGGTCCATCCTAGAACCACCAGACCCTTCAGGACCATCCTAGAACCACCAGACCCTTCAGGTCCATCTTAGAACCACCAGAGCCCTCGGGTCCATCCTAGAACCACCAGACCCTCGGGTCCATCCTAGAACCACCAGAGCCTTCAGGTCCGTCCTAGAACCACCAGACCCTTCAGGTCCATCCTAGAACCACCAGAGCTCTCGGGTCCATCCTAGAACCACCAGACCCTTCAGGTCCATCCTAGAACCACCAGAGCCCTCGGGTCCATCCTAGAACCACCAGAGCCCTCGGGTCCATCCTAGAACCACCAGACCCTTCAGGTCCATCCTAGAACCACCAGAGCTCTCGGGTCCATCCTAGAACCACCAGACCCTTCAGGTCCATCCTAGAACCACCAGACCCTTCAGGTCCATCTTAGAACCACCAGAGCCCTCAGGTCCATCCCAGAACCACCAGACCCTCGGGTCCATCCTAGAACCACCAGAGCCTTCAGGTCCGTCCTAGAACCACCATAGCCCTCGGGTCCATCCTAGAACAGACCCCCGGGGCGCAGGGTTCGGTTGATCTCAGGATTATGATTCTCACAACAGGCACCTGCAGACCAGCTCTGACGATAGGATTTCTTTCATCACGTGACCACAGAGCCAGACCTGAGTACCGAGTGACTAAAAGTGATGACTATGACATCACTCAATCACCTTCGCTGTAAACACTTTGGTTGTACTGAGAAGCGTCACGTGACATCAGATGAACTATTTCCTTTAAACGTCGCCTGACTCGTTAACCGCTTTGAACCGATCAACCCTGCAGTTTAAACGTGTTTTCTGAGAGTTTTAGGATCCCGATCTTGAGGAACTCCGTCCTCCAGAATCAGCTAAAAAATGGACCGATAAGTCCGACAAATGTGACGTCACATGCAGATCAGATACAGCAAACAGGCGCGAGACAACCAGCAGCTGTTACTCACCGGAGAGGAGAGGAATCCGAACCGCTAACCTCCTGACCGGAGAAGAACTGCTGCCTGTTGTTGATGAAGCACCAGCTCCTTCTACTTCTTCTTCCTCCTCCTCCTCCTCTTCTTCGTTGCCGATTTGTTTCCGCCTCTGGGAGTCACCCGGATGGATGGAGCGCACCACCGCCCCCTGCTGGTCATGTAACGCGCAGCAGCATTTGAATGTTGAGTAAACTAACCTAACCTACCCCTCAGGTCTTAACCTACCCCTCAGGTCCTAACCTACCCCTCAGGTCTTAACCTACCCATCAGGTCCTAACTTACCCATCAGGTCCTAACTTACCCATCAGGTCCTTACTTACCCATCAGTCCTTACTTACCCATCAGGTCCTTACTTACCCATCAGGTCCTTACTTACCCATCAGGTCTTAACCTACCCCTCAGGTCTTAACCTACCCCTCAGGTCTTAACCTACCACTCTGGTCTTAACCTACCCATCAGGTCCTAACTTACCCATCAGGTCCTAACTTACCCATCAGGTCTTAACCTACCCCTCAGGTCTTAACCTACCCCTCAGGTCTTAACCTACCACTCTGGTCTTAACCTACCCATCAGGTCTTAACCTACCCATCAGGTCTTAACCTACCCCTCAGGTCTTAACCTACCACTCTGGTCTTAACCTACCCATCAGGTCTTAACCTACCACTCTGGTCTTAACCTACCCATCAGGTCTTAACCTACCACTCTGGTCTTAACCTACCCCTCAGGTCTTAACCTACCCCTCAGGTCTTAACCTACCCCTCAGGTCTTAACCTACCCATCAGGTCCTAACCTACCACTCAGGTCCTAACTTACCCATCAGGTCCTAACTTACCCATCAGGTCCTTACTTACCCATCAGGTCCTTACTTACCCATCAGGTCCTAACTCACCCATCAGGTCTTAACGTACCCCTCAGGTCTTAACCTACCCATCAGGTCTTAACCTACCACTCTGGTCTTAACCTACCCCTCAGGTCTTAACCTACCCATCAGGTCTTAACCTACCACTCTGGTCTTAACCTACCCATCAGGTCCTTACTTACCCATCAGGTCCTAACTTACCCATCAGGTCTTAACCTACCCCTCAGGTCTTAACCTACCCATCAGGTCTTAACCTACCCCTCAGGTCTTAACCTACCACTCTGGTCTTAACCTACCCATCTGGTCCTAACTTACCCATCAGGTCCTAACTCACCCATCAGGTCTTAACCTACCCCTCAGGTCTTAACCTACCCATCAGGTCTTAACCTACCACTCTGGTCTTAACCTACCCATCAGGTCTTAACCTACCACTCTGGTCTTAACCTACCCCTCAGGTCTTAACCTACCCATCAGGTCTTAACCTACCCATCAGGTCTTAACCTACCCCTCAGGTCTTAACCTACCCATCAGGTCTTAACCTACCCCTCAGGTCTTAACCTACCCCTCAGGTCTTAACCTACCCCTCAGGTCCTAACTTACCGTACCGGAGTATCCTGGTACTTTCTGCTACCTTACAGGTGTCTGACGGCTGTAGTTACTAGTTACTTTTTGGATTACAATAATCCTACCTTCAGATCGGGAAGTGTTGCAATCACAGGACAGTGATTCTATAAACAGATGACGATAAATTATCCTATAAACTACTGAACAACACAAAAGTACTCAGATTACCTCATCCGTCAGCAGCAGCACAGAGCTACACAGTAATACTGCAGTAGAAGTAATCCTAAACACATAATAGGAGAGTACTGAGCAGCACCAATGAGGGTTTTGACTTCAATACTTCAAATACATTTTACAGTTCATACTTACATACTTTTACTTCAATAAGGTTGTGGGAGTAATATTTTTACTTGTAGTGGAGTACTTTCATAGTGTGGAAGCCATACTTTTACTTGTAGTGGAGTACTTTCATAGTGTGGAAGCCATACTTTTACTTATAGTGGAGTACTTTCATAGTGTGGAAGCCATACTTTTACTCATAGTGGAGTACTTTCATAGTGTGGAAGCCATACTTTTACGTATAGTGGAGTATTTTCATAGTGTGGAAGTCATACTTTTACGTATAGTGGAGTACTTTCATAGTGTGGAAGCCATACTTTTACTCATAGTGGAGTACTTTCATAATGTGGAAGCCATACTTTTACTTGTAGTGGAGTACTTTCATAGTGTGGAAGCCATACTTTTACTTGTAGTGGAGTACTTTCATAGTGTGGAAGCCATACTTTTACTTGTAGTGGAGTACTTTCATAGTGTGGAAGCCATACTTTTACTTATAGTGGAGTACTTTCATAGTGTGGAAGCCATACTTTTACTTGTAGTGGAGTACTTTCATAGTGTGGAAGCCATACTTTTACTTGTAGTGGAGTACTTTCATAGTGTGGAAGCCATACTTTTACTTATAGTGGAGTACTTTCATAGTGTGGAAGCCATACTTTTACTTGTAGTGGAGTACTTTCATAGTGTGGAAGCCATACTTTTACGTATAGTGGAGTATTTTCATAGTGTGGAAGTCATACTTTTACGTATAGTGGAGTACTTTCATAGTGTGGAAGCCATACTTTTACTCATAGTGGAGTACTTTCATAGTGTGGAAGCCATACTTTTACTTGTAGTGGAGTACTTTCATAGTGTGGAAGCCATACTTTTACTTGTAGTGGAGTACTTTCATAGTGTGGAAGCCATACTTTTACTTGTAGTGGAGTATTTTCATAGTGTGGAAGTCATACTTTTACGTATAGTGGAGTACTTTCATAGTGTGGAAGCCATACTTTTACTCATAGTGGAGTACTTTCATAGTGTGGAAGCCATACTTTTACTTGTAGTGGAGTACTTTCATAGTGTGGAAGCCATACTTTTACTTATAGTGGAGTACTTTCATAGTGTGGAAGCCATACTTTTACTTGTAGTGGAGTACTTTCATAGTGTGGAAGCCATACTTTTACTTGTAGTGGAGTACTTTCATAGTGTGGAAGCCATACTTTTACTTATAGTGGAGTACTTTCATAGTGTGGAAGCCATACTTTTACTCATAGTGGAGTACTTTCATAGTGTGGAAGCCATACTTTTACGTATAGTGGAGTATTTTCATAGTGTGGAAGTCATACTTTTACGTATAGTGGAGTACTTTCATAGTGTGGAAGCCATACTTTTACTCATAGTGGAGTACTTTCATAGTGTGGAAGCCATACTTTTACTTGTAGTGGAGTACTTTCATAGTGTGGAAGCCATACTTTTACTTGTAGTGGAGTACTTTCATAGTGTGGAAGCCATACTTTTACTTGTAGTGGAGTACTTTCATAGTGTGGAAGCCATACTTTTACTTATAGTGGAGTACTTTCATAGTGTGGAAGCCATACTTTTACTTGTAGTGGAGTACTTTCATAGTGTGGAAGCCATACTTTTACTTGTAGTGGAGTACTTTCATAGTGTGGAAGCCATACTTTTACTTATAGTGGAGTACTTTCATAGTGTGGAAGCCATACTTTTACTTGTAGTGGAGTACTTTCATAGTGTGGAAGCCATACTTTTACTTGTAGTGGAGTACTTTCATAGTGTGGAAGCCATACTTTTACGTATAGTGGAGTATTTTCATAGTGTGGAAGTCATACTTTTACGTATAGTGGAGTACTTTCATAGTGTGGAAGCCATACTTTTACTCATAGTGGAGTACTTTCATAGTGTGGAAGCCATACTTTTACTTGTAGTGGAGTACTTTCATAGTGTGGAAGCCATACTTTTACTTGTAGTGGAGTACTTTCATAGTGTGGAAGCCATACTTTTACTTGTAGTGGAGTACTTTCATAGTGTGGAAGCCATACTTTTACTTGTAGTGGAGTACTTTCATAGTGTGGAAGCCATACTTTTACTTGTAGTGGAGTATTTTCATAGTGTGGAAGTCATACTTTTACGTATAGTGGAGTACTTTCATAGTGTGGAAGCCATACTTTTACTCATAGTGGAGTACTTTCATAGTGTGGAAGCCATACTTTTACTTGTAGTGGAGTACTTTCATAGTGTGGAAGCCATACTTTTACTTATAGTGGAGTACTTTCATAGTGTGGAAGCCATACTTTTACTTGTAGTGGAGTACTTTCATAGTGTGGAAGCCATACTTTTACTTGTAGTGGAGTACTTTCATAGTGTGGAAGCCATACTTTTACTTATAGTGGAGTACTTTCATAGTGTGGAAGCCATACTTTTACTCATAGTGGAGTACTTTCATAGTGTGGAAGCCATACTTTTACGTATAGTGGAGTATTTTCATAGTGTGGAAGTCATACTTTTACGTATAGTGGAGTACTTTCATAGTGTGGAAGCCATACTTTTACTCATAGTGGAGTACTTTCATAGTGTGGAAGCCATACTTTTACTTGTAGTGGAGTACTTTCATAGTGTGGAAGCCATACTTTTACTTGTAGTGGAGTACTTTCATAGTGTGGAAGCCATACTTTTACTTGTAGTGGAGTACTTTCATAGTGTGGAAGCCATACTTTTACTTATAGTGGAGTACTTTCATAGTGTGGAAGCCATACTTTTACTTATAGTGGAGTACTTTCATAGTGTGGAAGCCATACTTTTACTTGTAGTGGAGTACTTTCATAGTGTGGAAGCCATACTTTTACTTGTAGTGGAGTACTTTCATAGTGTGGAAGCCATACTTTTACGTATAGTGGAGTATTTTCATAGTGTGGAAGTCATACTTTTACGTATAGTGGAGTACTTTCATAGTGTGGAAGCCATACTTTTACTCATAGTGGAGTACTTTCATAGTGTGGAAGCCATACTTTTACTTGTAGTGGAGTACTTTCATAGTGTGGAAGCCATACTTTTACTTGTAGTGGAGTACTTTCATAGTGTGGAAGCCATACTTTTACTTGTAGTGGAGTACTTTCATAGTGTGGAAGTCATACTTTTACGTATAGTGGAGTACTTTCATAGTGTGGAAGCCATACTTTTACGTATAGTGGAGTACTTTCATAGTGTGGAAGCCATACTTTTACGTATAGTGGAGTACTTTCATAGTGTGGAAGTCATACTTTTACGTATAGTGGAGTACTTTCATAGTGTGGAAGCCATACTTTTACGTATAGTGGAGTATTTTCATAGTGTGGAAGTCATACTTTTACGTATAGTGGAGTACTTTCATAGTGTGGAAGCCATACTTTTACGTATAGTGGAGTACTTTCATAGTGTGGAAGTCATACTTTTACGTATAGTGGAGTACTTTCATAGTGTGGAAGCCATACTTTTACGTATAGTGGAGTATTTTCATAGTGTGGAAGTCATACTTTTACGTATAGTGGAGTACTTTCATAGTGTGGAAGCCATACTTTTACTCATAGTGGAGTACTTTCATAGTGTGGAAGCCATACTTTTACGTATAGTGGAGTACTTTCATAGTGTGGAAGTCATACTTTTACGTATAGTGGAGTACTTTCATAGTGTGGAAGCCATACTTTTACTTGGAGTGGATTTGTTTACATTCTAGTCAGTTTTTATGATTTAGATTTTACGTTTCTACGTCTTAGCCAGTTTTTCTAAAGCATTATTTCATGTTGTATTGTTTCGCGACATGAAGAAGAGGAATAAAGAACTTATTCCACTCTGACCGTAACATGATCCATTCTTGTTTTTCACTCGGCTGAACGTTAATAAAATGATATTCCATTAGTTCAAAGAGATTCTCTTCGATTTCACGGACTGTACCTTTAAAGGGAGGTTTTGCTTTCATGGATTATCGTCACGGCTGTACGAATATTTATCTGCGTGTTAAAGGTTGACGTCATTCTGTCGATACGAAGGGAAGCGTTCAAAAGCACCATTGTTAGATCAGCCATAACATTATAACCACTGACAGGCGACGTCTGAATGTCATTGATTATCTGGTTACCATGGTAATCCTTTAATGGCGGGTCATACAGCGGTGACAGAGGCGACCCGTCAGAGCTTGTGACCGACCCCCCGCCCCCACCTCCGCCCCCACCCCCAACCCCGAGCCTGAGCTCCACCTCTGGATGGAAAACAAACCACAGCAGTGATTGAATCCTGTAAAACATTTAATCGACAACATAAAAGAAAGATGATCATTACAAACAATAAACACTTTTTTTCTTTTTTCTCTCCTTCTCACACTTCTCCAGACTTCAACCAAAACTCCAGACTTCAACCAAAACTGATCTCAACACACTCAACATCTAAAGGATTAGGAAACCAGGTCGTCAGATTGTCTAGACATCTTCAGGACCTTCATCACAAACGCAGAGGAGCCGTAAAACAAAAAACTCCTCTTCCTCTCAGACTGAAGCCCACAGGCGGTCGGTGACCCGCTTCCAGATCCCATTGATTTACGGTTAAACGTCACGTTGATGATGAGGTTGGCCTTCCTCCTAACCACAGCTCGTCCCATCTCTACTCTTTGCTCCCCGATGTGTTCAGGGTCCAATTAGAAAGCTCAGTAAAAAAACATGGAGGAACATAAACGGCACTGAGACCTTCTTAGCTCCTTCCCAGCGAACCAACTCTAGACGCCCGGCGACTCAGAGTATTCCAGTATCACGTCAGATTCCGGCGGCGTTGTAAACCGGAGAACCATCGCCGGTGACGGATAGAAAGCTGGAATTTCCATGTTTCTGGCATCTTTGGGAAGCAGCGCTATATTTGAGTAGAGAAGCAGGACATCGATTTCTTCTTCTTCTTCCTCTTCTTCTTCTTCTTCTGAGAGTTCCTCTGTGCATGCATTCAGCGGGGGTCCATAGAAGCACCTTTATATAAGTAACGTAGCACCATTGTTATATAGTTTCCTATTATACTGGGACCCGACCATCAGCATGCATACACTCTAAAAAAAACTAAACAGGAAAAGGAAAGAGAACTTGGTTTCTAATGTCAGAAGGCAAGTCATGAATATCCGTACAGTACTTTACAAGAAGGGTGGAGGATACAGCTCACACAAAGTGCTTCAGTACAAAACCTCCGTGGTTTTTTTTGAGTGTTGCTACAGGACTATAGGACACAAACGGTACGTCACATTTACCGGAATATACAACTTCAACAGGTCTCTCTACTCGCTTCAGTTACTTTTAAATGATCACCAAACATCTACAGCTCCGCTTCTCCGCCCAGAAATAAACTCTGATGGACAGGAAACAAGAGCGGACCGGAGTCTTCGTCACTTTTAACGCCATTAAACCTGCACTAAACCACGGAAAATACACGCACACACACACACACACACACACAGTCAGGGTCCATCGCTTTACCGCGACCCCGGATACAAGCACGCCGTCCGTCCGCATGACGCTTTCTGGTCTTTTCTACGCATGACTGGACCGAAGCGAAGATGAAAGTCAGACTGAACGGTGCTTTTAAGGCGTCAGGGTTGGAAACGGTCCGGAGGTCCTTCCCCCAACGCGTTCAGCAGGCGCCACTTCCTGCGGCTCTCTGCCGATTGTCCACGTTGCGTCAAACTCTCGGTCACGCCCGCGACGGCGAGGAAGAGCGGCTGTGGTTCCAACATGGCTGCTTCGGGTTGGTCCCTGCGACGGCCGTGAGGGTTTTGAGCAAAACGGAAGAGGAACGGAGCTTCCGGACCTTCTAAAGTCCTGCTCAGCTGTTCTGCTCAGCTGTTCTGAGTCCCTGGTTCTTATTGGACGATGTGACTGGGCCCGTTTAAAACGTGACCCAGTAACAGCATGTGTATGCTGAAGGGTACGGGGCCGAGGACGGAGCCCTGAGGGACACCACTGGGGATTCACCATGGCTACTGCGTTACAACTATTACAGCGTTGAGCAAATCTAATCAAATAGATTTGGATCATTCATTAAATACAAAAAGATCGTCAAAAGATCGTGATGTACGTTTTTTTGTTTTCTTTAATACTTCTAACCTAAAACTCAGAATTCTGACTTAAAATTATGAATTTAGTCTCAGAGAATCCTGATAATATAGTCAGAGTTCACCAAACGTTTTCACGTTGACCTATGACCCTAACCCTCCAGTAGAAAATGAAATGGAAAGGACATCAAAGCGTTACCATCGCCGTGTTGTCTGAGATGAGGTCATCTCTGATGATGTCATGGACTCGATAACGCTGGGGTAAACTCTGAACGTGGGCGGAGTCACGCGGACCACAGCTGCTCTTCCGTCAGGGAGCAAGTGACATCATTTCTCAGCCACCTGTCGATGTTTCCGATTCAGATCAGGCTCTTTTTCGCTCCTGGAAAGATCGGGTTCCGTTCGCAGATAAACAGGAATGTCACTTTCAAAAAGGTCCACAATTCAGCGAGGACGTTTCCTGCAGAGACGTTTGTGATTTGGGACTCGTCTCAGGGAACCTGCATCGTTTACTGATGAATCAAAAATCAAGGCGGTGTCTGTGCCCAGCTGGAGAACGGCGTGATGACATCACAGATTTATATTTCCGCCGCCAAATATCCCTTCAACTACTCATCGACGTAAGCTCGCAAATGTGGGCGCGTTGTCGCGGCAACGGCCCTCGACAACAACTCTGACAGAAAAACAACGTGGAAAGAAAAGCATCGCAAATAAGAAATAGGTATTAGATAGCCACTTATTTTATTACGTAATAACATCGTTATAAACACACAAAGCATTTCCACCATAAGTTATGAATATCTCTTTAATTATAAAATTATAGTTTAGATTTATTCTTCTTCTAAAATCTCTCACTACTCTCGCCCTCGCCGATGTTTTCTGGATCTGCGGCGCCGACGCTACTTTTTTTTTTTTTTAACTCTTAGGGAACCTCCTTTGTCCTTCTGCAGGAACGGCCGATGCAGCAGGAGGTTGGTTCGCGTCTCCTTCCGCGCTGAACTCTGAGATGTTGTGAAATGAGCGCTGTAGTCCGATTTAAACTCTCTGCTCATTGCCCAAAAACCCAAACACCAGGGGTCAAAACCCAACCACCGGGGGTCAAACCCAACCACCGGGGGTCAAACCCAACCACCGGGGGTCAAACCCAACCAGCGGGGGTCAAACCCAACCAGCGGGGGTCAAACCCAACCACCGGGGGTCAAACCCAACCAGCGGGAGTCAAACCCAACCACCGGGGGTCAAACCCAACCACCGGGGGTCAAACCCAACCACCGGGGGTCAAACCCAACCAGCGGGAGTCAAAACCAACCAGCGGGGGTCAAACCCACCAGCGGGGGTCAAACCACCCAAAGATGGAGACGCTTTGGGTGGAAGAGTCCGACTGCATCTGCAGAAGCAGAATAGGAATCCCAGAAGTCCATTAAACCATACACCAATCAGCCATAACATTATAACCACTGACAGGTAAAGTGAATTACACAGATTATCTTGTTAGGCAGGAAGTGGACATCTTAGGCTGAAGTTGAGTGTCAGGATCTGAGATGTTCTGAAAAGGGCCAAAATGTGATGGCTAGACCACTGGGTCAAAGCACCTCCAGAACTGCAGGTCTTGTCGGGGGTTCCTGGTCCGCAGTTAGAACCTACCAACGTGGTGCAAGAAGGTTATCCCATGTCTGATCTCACAGAAGAGCTACTGAAGAACAAATTGCTGACAGTGTGAGTACCGGTTCTGACGGACAGGTGTCAGAACACACCGTGACATCACAGAGGCGTTATGGCAGCAACAGAAAAAAGGGACCTACACAATACTGGTGCCGTAGGACGGAGCAAAGCCTGATGGGAAAAAGAAACGTGACTTTGACGCTCAAACAGATGAGGTTCAGAGGTCGGAGTTCAAAGTGTCCACAGGCAGAGATTTCAAAAACTCATTTCACAACATTTAGTGAGAGCGGCGCCCGAACGTTACTCTCTGACCGGATGTTCATCGGCCGCCCCGACCACGACGGCGCTCGTTCTTCCATGATTGTCACTTTTCACCAAAGGCAGGATGGGACGGACCCGCTACGTCAACCGATTCCAGAAAGCAGCAGAACCAAAGTGCAGCTTTTACTTAAAGTGCTTTTTTCGGTTTCGGGCTAATATTTGGAATTTAAGAGCCGAACTTTGACCCTTCAAGGAGTCGCTACTTTTACCTTTGATCTTTGTCCAAATTACAAAAATAGATAACATTCTAATCCCACGTCTTCCTCTCTCATGACTTGTGCTTCACGCAGATTTACACAACTTCAACCATTTCTATGAAAATAAGACAATCAGACGCTAGCGAACACTGAAACCCACAAACACACCACGCCGACTATTCCTGCGCTTTTCATGCACCTAAAGGCATCACGAGGAGAACCCTTCGCCTCCGCCGCCGCCCACAAGCAGTTCTGTCGTCTTGATTGAAACCTGCAGGTTTAATATCCACATCGGTTCTAACGTTAGCTCGACTCTGATAACTCAAGATCTACATTGTCTCGTTGTTAGCTTGATTCTGATAACCAGGTTCCATATTGGTTCCACTGTTAGCTCGACTCGGACAACTCAAGATCCAAATTGGTTCTGACGTTAGCTCGATCCTGATATATCGGTTCTAAAGTTAGCTTGACTCAGTTACCTTAAGAGCTACATTTTCTCTAAAGTTAGCTCAACTCTGATAACTTCAGATCCACATTGTCGCTAATGTTAGCTCGTTTTGGAAAACCCAAGATCCATTGTCTCTTACGTTAGCTCGTCTCGTCATAGTTGAAGTTCCGTATTGTCGCTAATGTTAGCTCGTCTGATAACCCAAGATCCACTTTGTCGCGTCCGTTATGTGTGATTATTTTTTCTCTTCAAGCTAATGGAATAGCGGAGCCGTTCCACCAGGTGTCCATCGGCGCAGAGTTCCCATAATTCAAGCAAGACACAACAAATGTCAAATGTCCGTGCGTCGCGATGATGCGGTCTTTGTCTCAACTTTTGACTCTTCACCTCCACCTAGTGGACGTATTAACGTATAAAAAACTTAAGGAAGTACGCGGGTAGCTAACGGACACGCCGTCTGAAATGGAAGTATTTTACTGCAAAGAGGTAGAAAAAAAAATGTATTAAGTCTTGGATCTATTTTTCACAAACAGATTGTTTGATTTTATTTTCGTCTCTTTGCGATCTTTTTGAACTGTTTGGGTTTTTTTTCTAGCCGATGGCGTGTTGGCACGCTGCCAACTAAAACTGTCGATTTAAAAAACCATTCCGGAACGGATCACATCCTGTCCTTGTCCTCTAGACTCTACCCTCCTCCGCTCCTCGTCTCCATGGCGACAGGAATAGCAGGAAATGAGCCCCTAGCCACAGCGGGCCCCCAGCAGGCTATCCTAGCTGCTCTGGAATGCGTACGCTTCATATCGCTACCATTATCACGTTAGCTCTGCATGGCGTGGAGTCCTGACGGCAACTACTGACAGGAACGTTTTGCAGGGTTATAGGCCGCCGTCCCCAAACAAACTTGCTACTAGTCATAATTTACATACATTTTCACCAAACACTTTATATATTTTTTTCTTTTTGCACAATCCCACTGTTCCCGGAAACCAAACTTCACTGAGGTCGACTCTTTGATTGACGGTTCGTGGCCGTCAGACTGCGGCATCCTGAACACGTCACACCTGGGCGCGTGACCTCGTATTCCAGCGCAAACCTCGCCAAATATCTCCTCCCGGTCTCAAACATGCTAACACGCCGTCAGGCTGCAGGATATTATTCAGACATATTAGAGGGATAAACGCACCGCCTCACAGGATCGCATTAAAGGAGCAGACGTAAAACAGAAAAAGAAAAGGAGACTTATGTTGCTATGGCAACGTATTACAGTGAGAAAAAAAACACTCAAGCAGAAGACGAGACGAGTCGTTGATGTGGGTCGTCGATTCTGCGGAGAAGCTGTCAGCAGTTAGCTAACGTTAGCCTCAAAGGCTAGAATGTTTACTGTTGCCGGGCAACACCGTGACCTGCATCCAGGATGTCTCTATGTATGTCTCTCTCTCTCTCTCTCTCTCTCTCTCTCTCTCTCTCCGGCCCGGGAAGATCAAATGTTCCGATCCACGGAAATATCAAACAGGTTTCATGGAGTCTGTGAGGTTTAAGACTGTAACTATAAAAGTCTCAGAGAAGACCCAGAACCGGCGTCGGGACCCACAAAGGCGCCGGACCAGACTCCTCTCTGCTCCTGCGCTCTGAACCGGGTCAGAAGGAGCAAAACATTTGCCAGACAAACAACAATTTTACTTTTGTTTTTTCTTCTATTCTCTATTGCACCACATTCCTGACGTCACGCTTCAACGTCACTATGAATGAATGTATATTTTTTACAGTGCATTTTTAAGCCGGTGGACGGGGGTTAACTTCAGATCCTGGTCCAGAGTACCTCCAGTCTCTGGCCCGGGGTCAGGGGCAGCTGTCAGGCCCGGACTGACTTCTTCTGGATGAGATGTGACGGTTTCTGGCTTCTAAGCATCGTGCAGGTTCTCAGGGACACACGGAGGACCTGCGTCAGTTGGGCTGGGGGGGGTGGGGGGGTAGGGGGAGATGTCTTTCAGTCCTCCTGGTCCTCGCTGTCCTGCCGGCCGTCGGCCCTCTTCTCCTTGTGGCAGGAGAAGATCCGCCTCATCTCCTCCTCGTACCTGGTGAAGTTCTCTCCGAACCGAGCCCAGGCTTTGAGCGGCACCGTGATGGTGTTCCTGTATGGCTGCCTCACCTCGCTGATCTTTAAGAAGACCCCGTAGCGGTTGGAGCCGACGTCGAAGTAGAACCGCTTGTTGTCCACACGGAAGGATGCAGCCTCCGGGAGCTCGGGGCTGTCGTCGTGGTTCCGGACTCCGGCTCGGACGCGCTCGTCGGCGTCCTCGTCGCCGTAGTCCTCGATGAGCTGTGACAGCGCGTCCCTGAACTCGATGAGCCCCTGGGCCGGAAGGACGATGGTCTGCTCGATGCCCTGGCCATAGTAGCCCATGGTGCCGTGTTTGCTAACGGTCTGCCGGATGCGGAGGAACCGACCCCTCTGGTTCTCCTTCAGGTCCAGGAAGTACTTTCGGTTGTCTCGCTCGATCAACTCGCTCTTGAGGACCCGGTGGCCGTGGTCGTCAGATGCAGCGGAACCGGTGGGGGAGCCCGCTGCGTGCGGCTCCAGCGTCCTCCTGCGGGGGTCGAGCGCTCGGGCCTGTCCGTTACTGGTCTGCTCCTCGAGCTGCGGAGGCGCAAGCCCCCCCCGCAGTCCGATCCGGGCGTAGTAGTCTATGAAGTCCCCGAGGCTGTAGCGCAGAGCGGGCGCCATGGACATGGACAGCGTCAGCTTGCTCTTCCGGATGTTGTCGTGGCGGCCTCTGCCGACCCACACCTCGGCGATCTTCAGGAACCGTCCGCGGCCGCTCTGCTTCACGTCCAGGTAGAAGCGCTTCTTCTGGATGTCGACGCGCTTGGAGGCCAGCTCCTGGATGTCCGCGCCCGGCTGCTGGGATCCCGTCTGCGCGTACTGCTGACAGAATCCGGCTCTCTGCGAGGACTCTGACGCGATCTTCCCCCGGTGTCGGTCCATCCCTCTGCAGCATCCATCAGCCATCATGGTTCTAATCCGCCGTCAGAGCGCTCAGCACAAAGAGACCCCCTCCATTCCGGTGGGCATCGAGCGCAGCAGCCTCCATTCAGCCGTCGAATCCTGGAATGACCTAAAAATGGCAGCCGGTGCGGAGTCGGGGGGTCTCTGTGGTCCCCTCGGGCTTCAGGGGGTCTCTGTGGTCCCGTCGGGCTTCAGGGGGTCTCTGTGGTCCCGTCGGGCTTCAGGGGGTCTCTGTGGTCCCGTCGGGCTTCATCCGAGTCGAAGGAGACTTCCTCCGTCCCCCATCACCGATCCGCCTCACAGCTACACCTTCTGCCGAGTCCGAGAGGGAGAGGACCTGAAGGAGGGGGGCGTCCGAGACCACATGAACCCGGTGAACCCGTCCGCCCCCTCCCGTCCTGAAAATACCTCCGTTAAAGAGACAGGCGCCCCTCTGCAGCTGCAGTTCACTGTAATCTATTACATTTACTGCATCCTCCCGTTCACTGTAATCTATTACTGCTGCAGCCTCACGTTCAATGTAATCTATTACTGCAGCTGCATCCTCCCGTTCACTGTAATCTATTACTGCTGCAGCCTCACGTTCACTGTAATCTATTACTGCTGCAGCCTCACGTTCAATGTAATCTATTACTGCTGCAGCCTCACGTTCAATGTAATCTATTACATTTACTGCATCCTCCCGTTCACTGTAATCTATTACTGCTGCAGCCTCACGTTCAATGTAATCTATTACTGCTGCAGCCTCACGTTCACTGTAATCTATTACTGCTGCAGCCTCACGTTCAATGTAATCTATTACTGCAGCTGCATCCTCCCGTTCACTGTAATCTATTACTGCTGCAGCCTCACGTTCAATGTAATCTATTACTGCTGCATCCTCACGTTCAATGTAATCTATTACTGCAGCTGCATCCTCCCGTTCAATGTAATCTATTACTGCTGCAGCCTCCCGTTCACTGTAATCTATTACTGCAGCTGCATCCTCACGTTCACTGTAATCTATTACATTTACTGCATACACACGTTCAATGTAATCTATTACTGCTGCAGCCTCACGTTCACTGTAATCTATTACTGCTGCAGCCTCCCGTTCACTGTAATCTATTACTGCTGCAGCCTCCCGTTCACTGTAATCTATTACTGCTGCAGCCTCCCGTTCACTGTAATCTATTACTGCAGCTGCATCCTCACGTTCAATGTAATCTATTACTGCTGCAGCCTCCCGTTCACTGTAATCTATTACTGCTGCAGCCTCACGTTCAATGTAATCTATAACTGCAGCTGCAGTTCACTGTAATCTATTACTGCTGCAGCCTCACGTTCACTGTAATCTATTACTGCTGCAGCCTCACGTTCAATGTAATCTATTACTGCAGCTGCAGTTCA
This sequence comes from Lophius americanus, assembly GCA_037951165.1. NCBI lineage: Eukaryota > Metazoa > Chordata > Actinopteri > Lophiiformes > Lophiidae > Lophius > Lophius americanus. The sequence goes on from JBBDHG010000398.1 coordinate 127,181, forward strand.
CTGTAATCTATTACTGCTGCAGCCTCACGTTCACTGTAATCTATTACTGCTGCAGCCTCACGTTCATTGTAATCTATTACTGCAGCTGCAGTTCACTGGAATCTATTACTGCAGCTGCAGTTCACAGTAATCTATTACATTTACTGCATCCTCACGTTCACTGTAATCTATTACTGCAGCTGCAGTTCACTGGAATCTATTACTGCAGCTGCAGTTCACAGTAATCTATTACATTTACTGCATCCTCACGTTCACTGTAATCTATTACTGCTGCAGCCTCCCGTTCAATGTAATCTATTACTGCAGCTGCAGTTCACAGTAATCTATTACATTTACTGCATCCTCACGTTCAATGTAATCTATTACTGCAGCTGCAGTTCACTGTAATCTATTACTGCTGCATCCTCAAGTTCATTGTAATCCATTACATTTACTGCATCCTCACGTTCAATGTAATCCATTACATTTACTGCATCCTCAGGTTCAATGTAATCTATTACTATTACTGCAGCCTCACATTCACTGTAATCTATTACTGCTGCAGCCTCACGTTCACTGTAATCTATTACTGCAGCTGCAGTTCACTGTAATCTATTACTGCTGCAGCCTCACGTTCAATGTAATCTATTACTGCTGCATCTTCACGTTCATTGTAATCTATAACTATTACTGCAGCCTCACGCACAATGTAATCTATTACTATTACTGCAGCCGGACGTTCAATGTAATCTATTACTTCATCCTCAAGTTCAATGTAATCTATTACTGCTGCATCCTCACGTTCAATGTAATCTATTACTGCAGCTGCATCCTCACGTTCAATGTAATCTATTACTGCAGCCTCACGTTCAATGTAATCTATTACTGCAGCTTCATGTTCAATGTAATCTATTACTATTATTGTAGCCTCAAGTTCATTGTAATCTATTACATGTACTGCATCCTCACGTTCAATGTAATCTATTACTGCTGCATCCTCACGTTCAATGTAATCTATTACTGCCGCTGCATCCTCACTTTCAATGTAATCTATTACTGCTGCATCCTCACGTTCAATGTAATCTATTACTGAAGCTGCATCCTGACGTTCAATGTAATCTATTACTGCTGCATCCTCAAGTTCAATGTAATCTATTACTGAAGCTGCATCCTGACGTTCAATGTAATCTATTACTGCAGCTGCATCCTCACGTTCATTGTAATCTATTACTGCAGCTGAAACCTCACATTCTATGTAATCTATTACATTTACTGCAGCCTCACGTTCAATGTAAACTATTACTTCATCCTCTGCTACTGCACAGTTGCAGTAACTGAGTACATTCAGAGTAATCTATTACTGCATGCTCTGATGCTGCACGGCCATAGTAACTGAGTACATTCAATGTAATCCATTACTTTAGCTGCATCAGCTCATCTACTGCTGCATACCCTGAGAGACTAGGTACGTCAAATGTAATCTGTTACAGCATCAGCCCATGTGCCGCCCAACAGTAACTAAGTACTTACCACAGCAGAAGTAACTACTTCATAAGCTCATCTACACATTGACAGTAACTAAGTACATTAAATGTAAATAGTTACTATCGGTGTGATCTTACCACAGCAGAAGTAACTACTTCATAAGCTCATCTACACATTGACAGTAACTAAGTACATTAAATGTAAATAGTTACTATCGGTGTGCAGCTGCATCACGTTATCTCCAGCTGCGCAGTAACTAATTACTTAAGTATACATTTGAGGTACCTGTGCTTTACTCGATTACTTCCGTTTTTCACTACTTCATACTTCTACTCCACTACATTTTACTGACAGCTGCAGTAAGTAGTTACTTTTTAGATTACTTTTCTCGTCTCTTTATTTTCATGTCACCTCACACTACTCCACAGAACATAAAGTAGTTAGATTACCTCAGCCTTCTACATCTACAGCAGTCAAACAGACCAAGTACTTTTACTTTGATACTGTAAGTACTCTTTTGCTGATACTACTTAAATACTTTTACTTAAGTAAGGGGTTGAATGCAGGGCTTTTACTTGTACAAGCCTGACACAAACATGGGGGTAACTAAGTACCTGAGTACAAACTCAAGTTACTTGTACTTTACTTGATTACTAATCGACCTATAAAGAAGTTCTCCTTCCGTTTATCTCACGTATTCTTACCTCGTATTTTTATCTAGACAAGAAGTGGATGAAAAATTGTCCTCTCAAAAAGTAACTAGTAACTAGAGCACTCAGAATAATGTAATGAAGTACAAAGTGGCACGATATTTGAGTAAATATACTTAGTTACTGTCCAGCACCGAAGAAGAGATATTACAGCAACAGAAATTCCTTCAAGAGAGAAGGTTCATTCAGGAAGTCCGAGAAGATCCGAGTGGAACGTCCAAAGACCTGCAGGCGACTCTCACTTCAGCAGAGGTCAGAGGTCACCAGTCTGTGAGGTCACCAGTCTGTGAGGTCATCAGTCTGTGAGGTCACCAGTCTGTGAGGTCACCAGTCTGTGAGGTCATCAGTCTGTGAGGTCACCAGTCTGTGAGGTCACCAGTCTGTGAGGTCACCAGTCTGTGAGGTCACCAGTCTGTGAGGTCATCAGTCTGTGAGGTCACCAGTCTGTGAGGTCACCAGTCTGTGAGGTCATCAGTCTGTGAGGTCATCAGTCTGTGATCATCAGTCTGTGAGGTCACCAGTTGCGGCTGAAGGAGGAACATCTAGAGATTAGAAGATAACTTTTGAGCTCCACACATTTAAGAAGCAAAACATTTTCTTTCTTAATCTTTAGATTCCAACGTTTGAAATATTCCTTCTAAACAGTTTGTGTTTATCTGATGAAGGAGCAGCACCTTCCTCCTCCGACCTGATCCGGATCAACCGGACCACTGATGAACCTGTGTGGGAACAGATCCAGATCCAGATCCAGTCTTCTGCACTTGGAAACATTTATTCTGTAGTTTGTAACGACATCATTTACAGCAATGGACACAGAAAAAGCATTAATACTGAAAATAGTGTTTTAAAGGACCCAGACGGACGGGTCGTAACGTTCCCTCATCAATGTAACGTAACATCGCCCACGGTTCTGGTCGGGCATGCCAGCTCTCTGCGATAGGATGTGATCCCAGGGTTCAGAGGAGAGTCTCTGCCGCCGCCACGGATCGGGCCGCCACGCCGTGTGACAGAAATGAACGGACGCGTTAGCGTGAAGCATCGCGACGCCGGGAGGACGCCACATCTTCATCTTCAGTCCCGTGGATGAAGGAGGTCGATCGGGTGGCGTCCGCTTTCTGAATGTCTAGATATGAATTCGGTCAACACCCATCATCCACACAAAAAAGCGGCGTGTCGATTCTAAGTGAGACGCGGTCAGAACTGAATAGCCTGATCAGCCATAACATTGTAACCCTTGACGGGTGGCGTCAGAATGACGGGGATTATCCGGTTGCCATGGCGACCCGTCAGATGGCGATATATTGGGTAGCAGGTGAACGTTTTTCTCCCGACGTCGATGCTGTCAGCAGGACAACCGGACCAGCATCAGGATCTGGGAGCCTTTGACAAGGACCACATTGTGATGGCTAGACAACTGGGTCAGATCTCGGTCCAATCTAGCTTCTGTGGGATGTTCTGGACATACAAGTCTGATCTACGGAGGCTCCGCCTCACAACTCGGAGCATCTGCTGCTGATGTCCTGGTACCAGGTACCCCAGAACACCTTTAGAGGTCTGCTGGAGTCCCGGCCTCCACGGGTCAGAACCGTTTTGCAGGCAAAAGCGGGATCTAAGCACTACTAAGGCAGGCGGTTATAACGCTGTGGCTGATTAGTGTATTTCACCTGCGTGTGAAGAGCAGCAAGCCTTTCATTGCAGGTTTATGTCAGTCAGCATGTGATACATTCAGGTGTGTAGAATAAAAAAAGAAGGTAGATTAAATGTCAGCCCAGGTGACGCTCGTCCTCTCCGCCAATCAGGAAGCACTTCCTGCTGCACAGACCTGCCCGTCATTGTCCTGCCACACGTCATGTGACGTCTGGCGTGCAAGCTCATGTGTGGGACAACGGCTGTCGTTTTTTGTCGTGGGTGCAAAGCGAGCTAACTACTGCTACAAGCGCTAACCCGCGGCGTCCTGGGTTAATTATAGGTGGTTAACTGACTGAGACGGTTCTGCTGGTTCTACTGGGGCCTGTAGCCGCCCAGCTGAGACATAAAGCTGCAGGCGGGAGCCGCTGACATCCAGCCGTCTGCGGACGTCTGCAGCTCGGCGTCCTCTTCCAGAGGACAGAAGTCCATGGCGTCCAGCCCCGGCGGCTGCTGCTCCATCTCCAGCTGGTTGATGTCGGCGGGGTCGGCGGCGCCGTCGCGGCGCTGGAGGAAACGCCGAGACTGCCGGCCGCCCTCCTGCAGCAACGTGTCCGGGTTCTCCTCGCAGTCCAGCAGCGGCTGCGTGGACTCGGACCGGGAGAAGACGGCCGGCGGCGCCGGCTGGCAGTTGGGCGTCTGGCCCTTGTAACCGTTGGAGGCCACCACCGAGGAGTACTGAACGGTGCTGGCGGTGGTGTCCGCCATGTCGCCGCCCTCGTCGCTGTCGGACACGCTCTGGCGCGGCGAGGACATGCAGGAGGAGCCGCCGATGCCGCTGCTGTGCTCCTCAGAGAGATACTTGTCCTTCTTGAGGGGGAGGCTGGTCTTGTCCTCCTCAAAGACGCTCTTCCCGTCGCTGGCGTCCACGCCCATCACGCTGATGCCGGACAGACAGCTCTCCTTCGGCATCTCCGCCTGCAGCGAGGAAGAAGAAGAAGAAGAAGAAGTCACACTCATGTCACCCGTCTACGAGAGGAAGCTCAGCTCCCTGCACAGAGAAACTCGTCTCCGATTGTAATTGTATTGGCCGATCCGCCATTTTTTCCCTTTAAAGTTAAAAGGTCAGGAGTCATGTATTTGAAGTGCTCTTATTTTGAAGGGGTACAGGGGAAGTCATAACGCTGGTCAGCATTGTGTATTTATTCTGAGCTGCTGAGATTAAACCGTAACTATATGACATTTCAAAGTCAAACTAAAACTCGGCTGATCGCCGATTTCATCACACTTGGCCCCTAATAAAGGCAATTATTATAAAAGGTCAGGTGGAGTTAAAGACCGGAGGATCGTTAGTCGTCACATGATCAGAGCGTTGAGTAAACAGGAAGTGAAGTCGTCCACCGCTGGTTAAATACTTTGGAGTAGATTCTGGCCTCGTTCATCCATCTTTTCATATCTGATGCAGTGACCAGCATCTGAGTCACGCCATGTCCGTGAAAAACTGGACCTACGCCGTCGACCCTGACGGCAGGCGTTTGCCCCGAAAAGCCCCCAATCCTCTGCGTTGTACAAGCAATCCCCCCGATTGAATTTTTAGTTGGAAAATTAAGAAGCTCCCTAAAGCAACTTTGTTTCCGGTTTGCGGTTTGCGGCTGAGTAAGGCTTGAAGGGGTGAGTATCAGGGGTCGAGCGGGTCAGCGGGAGTCCAGCCTCCAGCTGGTCCCATCAGAACACAGTGGTTGAGTGGAACCGGTGCCAACATAGGCGCCCAGGTTGTGACGGTACCTCCCTCAAGAGGATAATCCGGAGACCAGTTTCCGATGGTGCTCTCTCCAGGGTTTGGGATCCGAGGCCAGAAATTCTCCTTGATCCTGGAGGAGAACAAACGCGAGGGTTTTATGTCAACATGGAATGAAAGTATCAACGCCTCTCATCTTTGGTCCATCAGGTCATTCCTCACTTCAGAAGTGATAGCATGATTAGCATAAATATAGTTCCACCTTAAAGCAGAAGAATACTCCGGGGGCGGGACTTACATGTCTCTCTTGTAGATGCACAGCAGCATGATGAGGATAATGACGAAGAGGAACCCGAAGCTCACGCCCACCACGATGCCCTCGATCTCTCCGGGTGCTGCAGGAAACACAGAGATTTAGAGAAGACGACCATCGGCCTGCCGTCACGGCCCACCCAGGTCCTGAAGGAGACCCAGGTCCTGAAGGAGACCCAGGTCCTGAGGGAGACCCAGGTCCTCATGGGTCTCCAAAATAAAATAAAACGTTAGTGTTTGAACTATTAGATTGAAATAAATGTCAAATACGATAAAGACAAAGTAGATCTCCTCCAGTCGATTCATCGGCACCAGAGTTGGACTGGATCGGACCAACGGCTGAGAGATTATGTCCGGAACTCTTTTGGAGATAAAGCCCCCCCCCCCTAATGACAGGAATATAGAACCGAACTTTCCCCCAAATCACTCCAGTTCTTCCTCGTACTCAGGGCTATGTTGGTCTAAGGTTTGGAAATGATTGGAGTTATTGTGCATAAATGAATGTTGCGTAGCCAGGCGACATGATGGAATGAAGTAACCGGATCAGAACATGTTGAGTGAGACCTCCGGAGGGTGGGGCAGTGAGGGTGTCTCTCACCATACTTCAGAGTGGTGAAGGAGTGATTGAAGCTGTTCGTGGAGCCTCCGCTGGTCGAAGCCACGATCCAGGCGTCATACTTGGTGTTTCCCGTCAGGGACGTCAGGGTGTAGGAGGTGGTGTTGGCCGGAACCGTTACGGCTGAAAACGAACAGACACAGGCGTCAGTCACCCCGAGGCCCGGTTCGGTCCAGCAGCGCACAGACACACTGCAGCGACGGACACCTACAGTGTGTTTCCTTCCCACTGGTATAAAACACGGTGTAGTTTGTGATGAAGCCTCTCTGCCTTTGTGGAGGAATCTCCTTCCAGTGCAGCGTCGCATCGTTACGTCCCGGTTTCCCCTCCAGTCTAACGCCGGGACCCTCCAACGGAGCTGCAACCAGAACATCAGGGGGTCATACAAGCGTCGCCGCTCAGGACGCCAACATCACTTTATGCATTATATATCTATGTATCGATATATAGATATATATATCTCTATGTAGATGTACTGAGTAATCTGTTACTGTGTGCAGAGTAAAAGAAAATGGCAGAAAGTTCTGAAGTCTAAAGATGGACCCGTCAAGAAGAACGCCTCACCTCCTTGCTCCAGAAAGGCGTCCATTCTGGCGGGCTTCCCGATGCGTCCAGCGTATATGGGATACACCGACACCGTGTAGCACACAAACTTCTCCAGGCGACCTGGGTGAGACACGGACATCCGCCGTCAACTCATGCTCCTCAACCAACTCCGGTCTGACCTCCGTCTCCTCCGAGGGTCTTTCCCGGCGGGGCCCACCGGTGGCGGCGTGTTTCGGCGAGGGCTTACCTTTGATGGTGCCGTTTCTGCTGCCTCTGCTCTCCCTCTGCCAGTCCGTCTGACCTCCAGCGACCCACTCCACCACGAACTCCGTCAGGGCCTTGACGCTGCGGGGTTTCCACTCCACCCACAGCTGGCCCCCGTGGGGCCACACCTTCAGCGCCTCCACCGCCGGCAACTCTGTGACATAAACAAACGCAGGCGGGGAAAACTTCAGAGGGATGGCTGATTGAATGCTGCGTAATATTCAGAACTGGGTTTTTAAGTTCTGTCTTCTGTTTTATTTGTATGTTTTACTGAGCTCAGGATTAACAAACCCAGAGTTTCCCTCGTCTCAGAATGAACAAACCCAGAGTTTCCCTCGTCTCAGGATGAACAAACCCAGAGTTTCCCTCGTCTCAGGATGAACAAACCCAGAGTTTCCCTCGTCTCAGGATTAACAAACCCAGAGTTTCCCTCGTCTCAGGATGAACAAACCCAGAGTTTCCCTCGTCTCAGGATGAACAAACACAGAGTTTCCCTCGTCTCGGGATTAACAAACCCAGAGTTTCCCTCGTCTCAGGATGAACAAACCCAGAGTTTCCCTCGTCTCAGGATGAACAAACCCAGAGTTTCCCTCGTCTCAGGATGAACAAACCCAGAGTTTCCCTCGTCTCAGGATGAACAAACCCAGAGTTTCCCTCGTCTCAGGATGAACAAACCCAGAGTTTCCCTCGTCTCAGGATGAACAAACCCAGAGTTTCCCTCGTCTCAGGATGAACAAACCCAGAGTTTCCCTCGTCTCAGGATGAACAAACCCAAAGTTTCCACTTAACCTGCTTTCTAAAATAGGAGGCGTTTATAAGCCAGGGATCGGACCTGCGCCCCGCTCTAGGACAATAACCAAACCCAAATCAAGTAAACGCTGGACATTTTAAAGGCGGACCTAAGAACGCGGGGACTGGCGGCCGCTGCAGCTCAGGGTCACATGACCACCTACCGCGTGATTTGGCAGGGATGAATAACGAGGCCTCGTCGGATTTCCCCACAGAGTTGGCGGCGGTGACGAAGACTTTGACGGATTCCTCGTCGGGCAGCTGAATCTGTTTGAGGACGGAGATCCTCCTCCGCCGGGAGCTCCAGTCTACCTCCGACCCGTCCAGCTCCGACCCGTCCAGCTCCGACCCGTCCACCGGGACGTGTTCCCACCCCAGACTTCCATTCCCGCCTTTCTCCTTCTGGTCCTCGAGCCTGATGTCGAATCGTCGTATCCTCCCGTTGGCCAGCACGGGATCCTGGCGGGACAGAGACACTCCCTACGTCAGAACATTAAACGAACCGGACCTCCTGACGAGAACCGGGAGGATCTCATCTCACATAGAAGGAATATTAAAACGAACCCAACCGGCTCCCTTGGTTCTCCTTTAAGACTCAGAGACATGAAAGAAGGATGTTAGACGTTTACTGGAGCGCCTCTAAATATCTCTAAAGTTTAAAAATCAGAATGAGAAATGTGTTTTTAAGAGCTCTTATTGTGAAGGACTGCAGGGGAAGCAGCCAAGCTTGTCGGCATCGTGTATTTGTTCCGACCCGTTAATAATGGACCCTCCGTAACTAGAAGACATTTCAAAGTGAAAATAAAGAACATTGTACGTCTCGTTCAGGCCGTTATATGTTCTATGTCGGTTCTGTTCAGGGACTTCAGGGCTCGTGGCTGGCTCTGCACTCCCGCTAGCTTTAGCCGCTACGCTAACGTTAGCTTCTTAAAAAGCTGCTCTGTTCCTCGGGGTCTCGACTACTTATTTTGTCCTTACGGCTGTAATAAATTGCGAGCTTTGTGTTTTCTGGTTTACCCGTGAGATGTTGGTGGTCGTGGTAGTTCATGCTAGGTGTGCGGGTGCGCCGCAGGCGTTAGCGCGGTGACTCTGCGAGGCTGATTGCCGATTTTATCAAACTTTGATCGGCGCGCCACTAGTAGTAATGTTAAGTTGGGTTTGACTCGGGGAACATCATGAACTTTAGGAAAGAGGAAAGGAAGAAGGAGCAAAGAAAGAAAGTAAAGAAGGAGAGAACGGAAAAAGAAAGACTATAAAGGAGGAAGTACGGTAAATCTTAGAAATCACCAAAGACATTCAAACGTCAAAGGGATCAATCAAGTCAGGCTTGTGAAGTGAAGAGGAGTGAAGTGACAGGTTTAACAGGATAAGAGGAGCTGGAGTTTGAGATTATTCTGCAGATCATTCCTGGCTTTAAGGTGAGATCAGGTGAACATGAAGCTGGACTTTACCTTACAGAGAAACCACACTCGGCGCTCGCTCTTCGCCTCACCCTCTGAAACGATTCTCCACAGATCCGGTTTACTTCTGGGTCCTGAGGGACAGACAGAGAAAAACGCTTCAGTGCTTTTCTATTTATTTTAAAGGAGCAGTCTGATAACTCCATCCCAGGCCTCGGGAAGCGGCGAGGTCACCCGCCAAAAAAAAAGTTCTTCTCCAGCAACGACTCATTCGTCATCTTCTTTCCTCTTGGTTTTTTTCAGAGAAGCATTTCTTCATCGTCTCTCAGCCAAGGCAACATAAAAACGTAAGAGCTCCCCTCTAGATCCAGTGTGTCCCCTCTAGATCCGGTTTGTCTCCTATGATCCAGTCTGTCCCCTCTATGTCAAGTTTGTGCCCTCTACATCCGGTGTGTCCCCTCTAGATCCGGTTTGTCCCCTCTACGTCAAGGTTGTGTCCTCTATATCCAGTTTGTCTCCTCTACATCCAGTTTGTGCCCTCTAGATCCAGTTTGTCCCCTCTAGATCCAGTTTGTCCCCTCTATATCCAGTTTGTCCCCTCTAGATCCAGTTTGTGCCCTCTAGATCCAGTTTGTCCCTTCTAGATCCAGTTTGTCCCTTGTAGATCCAGTTTGTCCCCTCTAGATCCAGTTTGTCCCCTCTAGATCCAGTTTGTCCCCTCTAGATCCAGTTTGTCCCCTCTAGATCCAGTTTGTCCCCTCTAGGTCACTGTACAAACAGCAGTGCGACACTGTTGACGGGTAAGGGCTGCTGCCCCCCGAGACACAAAGGACCCATTCTACTGTTAAGGACCCGGTCCCTGAGACGGGACCGGTTAAAGGCCCTGAACCAAGTCCAAACACTCACGGTCCTCTGGCGTCCTCTCGGTGGCATTGGCGCTCCAGGCGCTCCAGTAGCCGTGGCCCTGTTTGGCGTTTTTACAGCGGACCTGAGTGACGAAGACGGAGTCCGGTTGAAGGTTCTGCAGTCTGAAGGACCGGATGTACTGGGACGTGTCAGACAGAGGAACCTACAGCACCAGAAGAACATCAGCAGAAGAGGCTGAGTCAGCAAACTGCCCCAGCAGAAAACATGTCCCCCGCTACAGGACAAAACACCCAGGGCATAAAAAACTGTTTGGGAACCACTGACTTTGAGGATATTAAACTTTGGGAACCACTGACTTTGAGGATATTAAACTTTGGGAACCACTGACTTTGAGGATATTAAACTTTGGGAACCACTGACTTTGAGGATCGTAAACTTTGGGAACCACTGACTTTGAGGATATTAAACTTTGGGAACCACTGACTTTGAGGATATTAAACTTTGGGAACCACTGACTTTGAGGATATGAAAATGTGGTCACATGACACACAGACATACTCACATAAGTCCAGCCATCAGATCCATTCTGGCAGAATCTGATCTGATACTTTAACTCCAAGTATTCTTCACCAATGGGATGGCTCCAGTTTATGAGGAGGGTGGTGGAAAAAGATTTCTCCGAGATGACTTTGATGTCTGACGGAGGGTCTGTCTTCACTGCAACAGAAGGTAGAGTCCGTCATCGTGGTTACCGCCATAAAAGCTGGAGCCTGGTGACTGAGGTATTTACACATGTTGAGGACTGGACCAGCAGCAGATCGGAACATTGAACTCACCGATCCAGCCAGCATCTTCCTTCAGATGCTCACTCTCCATCTTTCCCAGACCGTTCTCCGCCTCCACCCAGATGTCCAGTTCCATGTGGTTGGGGAAAATGCTGAAGACGGCTTTGGCGTGGTTTTCACGAGTCCGCACTTTTGTGCTGCGGAGAGAAGATTTCAGCACGATAAGATGATGTCAAACGTCGTCAGACCGGAGAGAGGCCATGTCGGCCGGTGGGCGCTGTACTCACGACGGCTCTCCGAAATTCAGCGTGTACGTTATGGGAACGTTTTTGGTTTGGCGTTGTCCTTGCTGCCACACACACTCGATGGTCGGAGAGATGTAGTTCCTCTCTTGGACGGCCATACAGGAGAGATTCTCGGGCTTCCCCGGAGCGTCTGGCAGAAGCAAACGGCACCATTAGTTAACTCTGTTGGACGGGGGGCTTCAATGTCCCTGTCCTCTTCTGAGGGGGACGTTTAGGATTCTGCACCAGACCGCAGGATTTTACTACACATCAAAAAGTAAAAGTACGGAGGATTTTCCAAGTTGAGTTGAAACAGACGGACGTCTGTTTCAACTCAACTTGGAAAATCTGTTTTTTCTCCTTTGTCCACCTGAAAGCTGAAACAACATGCAGAACAAAGATCACGTCATTTTAAAAAAATGTAAACCTTTAGCGCCTGTTTGAGTCAATTCATCGGTTTTACAAGACGTTTACCGCTCTAGTTACCGCTCTAGTTACCGCTCTAGACCAAACCCATAAACGGAAGATTCCGGTTCTGCCCGCGACGACTTACATCCTTTGCTGAGGATGATCCCGTGACAGAACTTGCCCTCGTTCAGGAAGACGTAGGGCAATTTCTCGGCGAGGCAGAACAACCATTCCAATTCTTCCCCGCGGACGGCGACGGTGACACTGAGGGCGGTTCTGTTGATCTTGGTGTACTGATCCGAGGGTACGACCTTGTCGGAGAGCTTCCAGTACAGGTCGTCTGCCGTCACCTCCTCCGTGTCGATGATGGTGCAGGTAGCTGTGAAGTGGGTCCCGATCTCCACCACCGGAGACTCGGGCGTCACCAGCAGATGATTGAACGTTTCTGAGACAGAACCGGGAGAGAGAACCGTTAGACAGACAGACAGACACAGACAGACAGACAGATACAGACAGACACATGGACAGACAGATACAGACAGACACATGGACAGACAGACACATGGACAGACAGATACAGACAGATACATAGATAGACAGATACAGACAGATACATGGACAGACAGACACATGGACAGACAGATACAGACAGACAGATACATAGATAGACAGATACAGACAGACAGATAGACAGACAGATACAGACAGACACATGGACAGACAGATACATAGACAGACAGATACAGACAGATACATAGATAGACAGATACAGACAGATACATGGACAGACAGACACATGGACAGACAGATACAGACAGATACATAGATAGACAGATACAGACAGACAGATAGACAGACAGATACAGACAGACACATGGACAGACAGATACATAGACAGACAGATACAGACAGACAGATAGACAGACAGATACAGACAGACACATGGACAGACAGATACGGACAGACACATGGACAGACATATACGGACAGACACATGGACAGACAGATACAGACAGACAGATAGACAGACAGATACAGACAGACACATGGACAGACACATGGACAGACACATGGACAGACACATGGACAGACAGATACATGGAATGACAGATACGGACAGACACATGGACAGACACATGGACAGACAGATACAGACAGACACATGGACAGACAGATACAGACAGACACATAGACAGACAGATACAGACAGACACGCGGACAGACAGACAGATACATAAACACAGACAGACAGATACATAAACACAGACAGATACATACACAGACAAACTGAGATACAGACACACAGACAAACTGAGATACAGACACACACAGACACACACAGACAAACAGACACATTGACAGACACATAGGACAGACAGATACAGACAGACACATGGACAGACAGACAGATACATACACACAGACAGACAGATACATACACACAGACAGACAGATACATAGACAGACAGATACATACACAGACAGACAGATACATAGACAGACAGATACATACACAGACAGACAAACAGACACATTGACAGACACATAGGACAGACACATACAGACAGACACATGGACAGACAGACAGATACAGAGACAGACAGATACATACACAGACAGACACATACAGACAGACACATGGACAGACAGACAGATACAGAGACAGACCGACAGATACATACACACAGACAGACAGACAGATACATAGACGGGTGGACAGATACACAGACATACAGACACATAGACAGATACAGACTGACACATGGACAGACAGACAGATACATAGACGGACGGACAGATACACAGACATACAGACACATGGACAGACAGACAGACATAAATACACACAGACAGATACATACACGGGCATACATAGACCGAAACCCAGACACATAAAAGGACGGACAGACATATACACAGACAGATACACAGACAGAGGGACACACAATCAGACAGACAGATACACAGACAGACGTCACCGACCTCCTCTTGTTAGCGGAGCGGAGAAGAGGGATGCTAACACCAACACCCTGATCATTCTCGCAGACACCATGATGATGATTATCTATGAATAAAACAAATCATATAAAGTTGATTAATAAATACAAATCCAAGGTCCCTATAAAGGCTCTGATGCAGCGGACTGTCAGTTGCGTCGATTAGCTTAGCATACTATCGCCATATTGTTACCGCAATCAGAAGCGAGATGAAATAGCGCACCTGAATGACGTCAGTGTCGGACCCTTTGTCCACTATTCACTTCATAAATCTCAATATTCTTCCCTGTTAACAGGTTAGCAAACGATCATCCGGACGGGTTCGTGATTCTGGTGCGGGACTGTCCCCTTCCCGTTAGCCGTCGCGTCACAACCGTTTGCGGGGTACTTCCCTTCGATCTCAAACCCTCTGAATGAGCAGAATGCGCGTACACCACGTCAACGGATTGTTTACAGATCAGCTCCAATGTTCCGTTCAGCGCACATCAGCGCTGTGATTGACCAAGATAAACGTCTGTCAAAAAATAAAAACAGTGTGTAACCAGTAGGAGCTGTCTCTGTGGGGCAGCCCTCGTTTGGTGACGTCACTTCCTGTTTATTTTCCTGGACGTGTCCGCCCATCCTGTTCGCGATAATGTGCGTGCACTAAAGCAGGCGTGCTTGACCTTCCTCATGTCATGTTCATGTTGAGTTTTGTGAAGCAGAAAAATATCTGATCAGCACAAAATGATTTTGGTGGGAAAATATCGCTGACTAAGACTAAAAAAAGGCGACTCCGTGTCACATTCATTTCCTGTTGCCCAACACTTCAAAGCTCGACAGCGAACAGAGGGAAGTTCTTCTGAAAACACAAATCACAGCCTTTTCTCCTGTTTCCACAACTTCATCTTCCTTTTTGAAAAACTGCGACAAAAACACAAATTGACAAACAGAAATGAGAATATATTAATACTAAAATGTAATCAGAAACGACTGCTGTAAAAAAACATACATAACATGAAATAAATAAAAAGCAAGAGAAAAAGTCTCGGGTCTAGTGGTGGCTGGAAAGAAGCGGGTGAAGAAGAGTATTTTCTGGGCGACGATGCTGCATGTCTCAGGTTTAGCCCATGATCCTCTCTGCAGGTTTCTATCACCCGCCGGAGAGCCTTGGCTCCGACTTGTTACCCCTTTTCCACAGAGCTGGTTCCAGGGCTAGCTCGGAACCAGAGCCTGACTCAGCCCCAGTTCTTTGCTTTTGTTCCACAGCCTTAGCACCTGCTCCCGGTTCTCGGAACCGGTTCCAGACAAGCACCAACTCTGTGCCGGTCTACAGCCAAGAAACGATTACGTTAAGCGGTGACGTAACGCCGTGGCTCTGACTCGGCTCCTTGTCAATGGAATAGATGCTGCACCTGGCCAACCATCAGGGGGCGCCAGAACCAGAACCTCACTAGAAGACGGAACACCTGCAGTCGTAGTAGGGCCGATGGTATTTTGTTGACCCTGTTTCTCGCTCTCACCTTTTACTGCCTTCTCCTTGTTTTCAGCGGGTATTACTCTAACCCTGAAGTACCCCAAAGTACTTCTGTAAAATGAATGAATATACGTCTAAACATCGTATCTGAAGTCCAGAGAAATTACCAACAGGAATCAAAACAAGGTCATGCAGAATAAAGGTTGAAAAGTACATCCTGGGAAGGACATGGCACCAGGATGCATTATGGGAGGA
Organism: Lophius americanus; assembly: GCA_037951165.1. NCBI lineage: Eukaryota > Metazoa > Chordata > Actinopteri > Lophiiformes > Lophiidae > Lophius > Lophius americanus. The sequence continues at coordinate 142,698 of JBBDHG010000398.1, forward strand.
AGACAAGCCGAGGGAGGAAGGGGGATGCTTTGGACCCTGCTCTGCTGGGAAACCTTGGTTCCGGATGTTGCTTTGGTACCACCTACCTGATCATTGTTGTAGACCAAGCCCCGCCCCTTCATGGAGACGGTTCTCCCAGCAGGATGATGCTGCCCGACTCACCGCGGGAATGTTCCAGGAACACAACAACCGGCTCAAGGTTCTGACTCGTCCTCCATCGACCTCTAATGGGTTTTTTTTTTGAGGAACTACAGGTTAAAGAATGTAAGTGGAAGAAGGAGATCACTTTTTGGGGGGGAGATTTTGATGTAAAATGGCTCGACAAATCAAATGAACTTATAGTCATGAGGGTCTTTGTGTGTTTCACCTGAGTTCCCTTTCCCTCAGTGTCTGTCCTGTGATTGGTCCTCGTGTTCACCTGCTTCCCATTGTCTCATTACATCCGTGTTCATAGTCTGTCATCGCCGTTTTCCTTCTTTGATGTTTTCCATGTGTCATAACTCGTCCTGGCCATTCCCCCGCTGGGGTTTTTTTTTTTAGTTTTTTTCCCATGTAAGTTATTTCCCCCGACTCACAACTTATTAAACAAAAGTCACTAAAGAGAAAGAAAGAAATCTGGACAAACATAAGGCAACTCAGAGGAAATACCGCGGCAAACCAGGAAGTGATCGACGACCCAAGTAAGATTAGAATCATACCTGGTACGAAGAAGACAACGTGTAAGAGTACAAAATATAACGTCCACAACTTGTGAGAATCATCTAGGTGTACCTCAAGGTTCAGTTTCTGGACCTTTATTATTTAGTGTATATATATAAATGATCGGTCTGTCCAATGTACAATGCCAGCTATATGCTGATTACGCAGGTGTGTATATCCACGCAAAAACAAAACTTCAAGCTGCACAAGAACGGTCATCCGCGATGAGCGATGTATCGGACTGGCTGCACAGTTACTTAATGTTTCAAGAACTATTTGTATGGTCCGCTGTGATGACACGAAAGACCAGCTCTAAAACCGCTTAAAACGTACAAACGAGCTCTAAAACCGGTTAAAACATACAAACGAGCTCTAAAACTGGTTAAAACGTACAAACGAGCTCTAAATCCGGTTGAAACGTACAAACGAGCTCTAAATCCGGTTGAAACGTACAAACGAGCTCTAAAACCGCTTAAAACGTACAAACGAGCTCTAAAACCGGTTAAAACGTACAAACGAGCTCTAAAACTGGCTAAAACGTATAAAAGAGCTCTAAAACCGGTTAAAACGTACAAACAAGCTCTAAAACCGGTTAAAACGTACAAACGAGCTCTAAAACCGGTTAAAACATACAAACAAAATCTAAAACCGGTTAAAACGTACAAAAGAGCTCTAAAACCGGTTGAAACGTACAAACGAGCTCTAAAACCGGTTAAATCGTACAAACGAGCTCAAAAACCGGTTAAAACATACAAACAAAATCTAAAACCCGTTAAAACGTACAAAAGAGCTCCAAAACCGGTTAAAACATACAAACAAAATCTAAAACCCGTTAAAACGTACAAAAGAGCTCCAAAACCGGTTGAAACGTACAAACGAGCTCTAAAACCGGTTAAATCGTACAAACGAGCTCAAAAACCGGTTAAAACATACAAACAAAATCTAAAACCCGTTAAAACGTACAAAAGAGCTCCAAAACCGCTTAAAACATACAAACAAAATCTAAAACCCGTTAAAACGTACAAAAGAGCTCCAAAACCGGTTGAAACGTACAAACGAGCTCTAAAACCGGTTAAATCGTACAAACGAGCTCAAAAACCGGTTAAAACATACAAACAAAATCTAAAACCCGTTAAAACGTACAAAAGAGCTCCAAAACCGGTTAAAACATACAAACAAAATCTAAAACCCGTTAAAACGTACAAAAGAGCTCCAAAACCGGTTGAAACGTACAAACGAGCTCTAAAACCGGTTAAATCGTACAAACGAGCTCTAAAACCGGTTAAAACATACAAACAAAATCTAAAACCGGTTAAAACGTACAAAAGAGCTCTAAAACCGGTTGAAACGTACAAACGAGCTCTAAAACCGGTTAAATCGTACAAACGAGCTCAAAAACCGGTTAAAACATACAAACAAAATCTAAAACCCGTTAAAACGTACAAAAGAGCTCCAAAACCGGTTAAAACATACAAACAAAATCTAAAACCCGTTAAAACGTACAAAAGAGCTCCAAAACCGGTTGAAACGTACAAACGAGCTCTAAAACCGGTTAAATCGTACAAACGAGCTCAAAAACCGGTTAAAACATACAAACAAAATCT